>SJXQ01010440.1:125311-154644 GCA_006408695.1 Aepyceros melampus
CATGTCTTTCAGAATTTTCCACAATTTACTGTGATCCACACAGTCAAAGGCTTTGGCATAGTCAATAAAGCAGAAATAGATGTTTTTCTGGAACTCTTGCTTTTTCCATGATCCAGCGGATGTTGGCAATTTGATCTCTGGTTCCTCTGCCTTTTCTAAAACCAGCTTGAACATCAGGGAGTTCACGTATTGCTGAAGTCTGGCTTGGAGAATTTTGAGCATTACTTTACTAGCATGTGAGATGAGCTGAGCTCCGTAGTACTCCTTTCTTAATTTTGATCTGGTCAGTGGTTCCATACAGGGTTCTAACTGTTGCTTCTTCACCCCCATACAGGTTTCTCAGGAGACAGATAAGATGGTCTGGTATTCCTGTATCTTTAAGAACTTTCCACAGTTTGTTATGATTCACACCAGTCAAAGGCTTTAGCATAGTCAATAAAACAGAGGTGGATGTTTTTCTGGAATTCCCTTGCATTCTCTATGATCCAGAGCATGTTGACAATTTGATCTCTTGTTCCTCTGCTTTTTCTAAGCCCAGCTTGGATATCTGGAAGTTCCTGATTTGCATAATGCTGAAGCATAACATGCAAGACTTTTATGCATGACCGTACTAGCATGGGAGATGAGTGCAACTGTCTGATGGTTTGCACATTCTTTAGTACTACCCTTGGGAACTGAGATGAGGATTGACCTTTTCCAGCCCTATGGCCACTGCTGGGTCTTCCAGATTTGCTGACATATTGAGTGCAATACTTCGATGGTATCATCTTTTAGGGTTTTGAATAGCTTTATTGGAATTCCATTGCATCCACTAGCTTTATTGAG
This sequence comes from Aepyceros melampus, assembly GCA_006408695.1. Taxonomy (NCBI): domain Eukaryota; kingdom Metazoa; phylum Chordata; class Mammalia; order Artiodactyla; family Bovidae; genus Aepyceros; species Aepyceros melampus. The sequence continues at coordinate 126,137 of SJXQ01010440.1, forward strand.
AGCAGGGCTGCCTAAGGTCCACTTGACTTGCCACTCCAGAACGTCTGGCTCTGGGTGACTGACCACACCACTGTGGTTATCTGGTTCATGAAAATCTTTTTTGTACACTTCTTCCATCTCTTCTTGATCTCTTCAGTGTCTAATAGGTCTCTATCATTTCTGTCCTTTATTATGCCTGTATTTTGGCAAAATAGTCCCTTGATATAACCAATTTTCCTGAGGAGATCTCTAAGCTTTCCCCTTCTGTTGTTTTCCTCTATTTTTATGCACTGTTCATTGGAGAAGGTCTTCTTGTCTCTCCTTGCTATTCTTTGGAACTCTGCATTTAGTTGGATGTATCTTTCCCTTTCTTTCTTGCCTTTCACATCTCTTCTTTCCTCAGCCATTTGTAACTCCTCCTTAGATAACCACTATGCCTTCTTGCTTTTCTTTTCTTTGGGTTGGTTTTGTTCGCTGCCTCCTGTACAATATTACAGACCTCTGTCCATAGTTCCTCAGGCACACTGTTTATTAGATCTAATCCCTCTAATCTATTCATCACCTCCACTGCATATTCATTGAGGATTTGAGTTAAGTTGTACCTAGCTAGCCAATATTTACATTGGTTAGAATGGGGCAAATTTAATTTTTCCTCAGTGTTAGTTAACTCTGTGATCTGAATGAATTAATTACAATTTATTCTAATAATGACTTAATCCTGCTCAAATTACCCTCACAGTTTTAATTGATAGCATTGTCTAAATTTATGCTTGTTTTTTTTCTTTTTATATCCTTTTGTTTTACCATCCAGCTTCAAAAGTAGAAGCCTGCTATTATTTCCCACCTCATTCTATTTTTTCTGTCTATTGAGTAGCTTTAATTCCTATTGATCTTTATTTTCACATTAATCTGATTCTCTACATTTTAATTAATTACACTTAAGGATTTCTTCTTGGGACTTTCCTGGTGATGCAGCGGCCAGGACTCTGGGTTCCCAGTACAGGTGGCCCAAGTTCCATCTCTGGTTGGGGAACTAGATCTTGCTAAGACTTGGCACAGCCAAATGAATAAATAATTTAAAATTTCTTAGGCATTGAATTTTTGTCCCCATCTATTTATTACTTACAGTCTGTGTTTATTACAGATTTATCTGTATAAGAAAGAAGTACTAGAACTTAGTCAAAAAGAGGCATGGACAAGTTTGCAGAAATTGACTTTCACTTTTAATAATGGGGGGGGGAAGCAGGGTTGTGATTGATAGTCAATTGCTATCATCTCTAAATATGTCTTGATTACTGATTTTAACCACCAAATCTAGACTTTACAGAAGGATTACAGCTTGTTTGCCTCATTTCTTGGCTAAAGTTGGGAACTACATTTCCCAGAATCCCTTTTGCTATATGGTTCCAGACTGGAATTGGACACAAGAATTTGCATGAAATTTGGAAAATGAGAGAAATTGAAGCCTTAGTGTCATTGCTGTCAGACTAGGTGACAGTAGAGACAGAGGTGCCTGGTGAGCCCCACATTTTCCTGTCTCTTCTCTTGCCTCTTGCCACCTGCTGGGACACTGGCAGCCCCTGACCCGCCATAGGACACTTAGATGCAGACCCAGAGGTGACAGCCACACAAAGGCAACTATTTCTCCAGTGGTGACACCTGAAGAAATCTTTCCACAAGTACTCTTCCACTCTGGCAAGCAGTTGTGATTGTTTTGTTGAATCTCCCCACCATCTGCAATTTGTCCCCTCACACCAGTGCTTCAGATGGAATGTTTGGTACCTATTTCTCTGATTCTGTCTTCCTTTCCAGACTTTCACTTTTGCAACCCTACTTATGTTTGTTTGAGGTATAATTGTTATAATCCCTTCTTCTCTTTATATTTGCAGTGGCTCTGTTTTCTTACTAATGCACTTGGGATCTTTTTGCTCTGCCATCTTTAGCAACATCATGGCTGGAAAATGGCCAACAACCACCAAGCATTATGCCCTCATAGGACATTGTCAAAGCATGAAGCAGGAGTATTGGTGATAAAAAAAAGTCTATCTCCTTACATTCTTCTCCTCTTTCACGGAGGAAAAATTTTTATCTCTGCAAAACTCCCCATCAGTCTCATCAGTCAGAACAGAGTTGTGTATCTTCTACTGATCACTGACATAGAGGCTGCAGGCCATGACTGGCTTGGACCTATCCTTGGCCGAATAGCAGGATAACTTAGAAAGCTTTCAAAACATGTTTTCACCTGTGCCCCACTTGCAGAGATTCTGACTTAATTGCTCTAGGGTGGTGCCCTGGCATTAATATTTGTAAAATTCCCTTACAGGGATTTAAATATGCAGCCATAGTGGAGAACCACTGCTTGGATCAAACATGATTCATTTGTTGGATCTATGGCACAACAAACAAAATCAGAATTCTGTACAAGGTAGAAGGATTAAATGGCTGTGGGAAAGAAAATCAAGAGTGTTTTAGCATTTTTTTAAATCCATCTAGATATCTCATCTGAGGACGATCTATAAGACAGCTAGAAATATGACTGAAATTCCATCTGGCTTGCATTATATGACATCACTAAGCACTACCAGGTTCTACATTTAATGTATATGTTCCATTTTGACTAACTTTACGAGTGGCATAGGGCTTCCCTCAGAGCTCAGTTGGTAAAGAATCTTCCTGTAATGCAGGAGACTGTGGTTCAATTCCTAGATCAGGAGGATTCACTGGGGAAGGGATAGGCTGTTGTTGTTCAGTTGCTAAGTCATCTCTGACTCTTCTGCGACCCCAAGGACTGCAGCCCACCAGGCTCCTCTTCCATGGGATTGTCCAGGCAACAATACTGGAGTGGGTTGCTGTTTCCTTCTCCAAGGGATAGGCTACCCACTCCAGTATTCTTGGGCTTCTCTAGTGACTCAGCTGGTAAAGAATCTGCCTTCAGTGCAGGAGGCCTGGGTTGGAAAGATCCCCTGGAGAAGGGAAAGGCTACTCCAGTATTCTGGCCTGAAGAATTCCATAGACTGTATAGTCCATGGAGTCCCAAAGAGTCAGGCAAGACTGAGCAACTTTCACTTTCTAGGGATGGCATAGAACAGCTATTCTCCCATCTGTTAGCTACTTGAGGTAAAGCAATCTGAACCCGCTCCCAAACCAAGTTACACAAGGCTCAAGCTACACACAGACTCCTCGGTGGGGCACATACAATTTTGAAATGAATGTACAAATCACTGATAAGAGAAATCTTAAGTGATTTCCAGAAATTTCCTAGTCATGTCAAGGATTTGACTGATGATATTTCAGTCAGATAAACTATAAAATGCTAAGGGAGTCCCAAGATTGGACATTGATCAGAATATTCCAGTCTAGCTGCTGCTGCTGCTGCTAAGTCGCTTCAGTCATGTCCGACTCTGTGCGACCCCATAGACAGCAGCCCACCAGGCTCCCCTGTCCCTGGGATTCTCCAGGCAAGAATATTGGAGTGGCTTGCCATTTCCTACTCCCCAGTCCAGCTATATCTTTGTTAAAATGCTTTTGCTAAGAGCTGCATGGGGGGGAAATAGCTTTGAATGTAAGAAAATGTGCATTCTGTGAAGAAAAAGAAATACACCAGGTCCTTAGTTTTGCAATCTAATCAGTATTAAAATTATTAGTCACTGTCACGTGCACTCCAGGGAGCTATCAAATCTAAAGTATTGGTTTATATACCATGCAGTCATCTACATCATAAAATTTTTTGCAACATTTTTTATAATTTATTTATTTTTTAATTGAAGGATAATTGCTTTACAGAATTTTCTTGTTTTCTGTCAAACCTCAACACGAATCAGCCATAGGTATCTGTATTTACCCTTCCTTTTGAATCTCCCTCCCATCTCCCACCCCATTACACCATTCTAGCTTGATACAGAGCCCCTGTTTGAGTTTCCTGAGCCATACAGCAAATTCCCATTGGCTATCTAGTTTACTTCCCTGGTGGCTTAGACGGTAAAGCATCTGTCTACAATGCGGGAGACCTGGGTTCGATCCCTGGGTTGGAAAGATCCTCTGGAGAAGGAAATGGCAATCCACTCCAGTACTATTGCTTGGAAAATCCCATGGACAGAGGAGCCGGGTAGGCTACAGACAATGGGGTTGCAAAGAGTTGGACATGACTGAGCAACTTCACACATACATCTAGTTTACATGTGGTAACGTAGGTTTCCATATTACTCTTCCCATACATCTCACCCTCTTCTCCCCTCTCTCCATGTCCATAAGTTTAATCTCTATGTCTGTTTCTCCATTGCTGTCCTGTAAATTCTTCAGTACCATTTTTCTAGATTTCATATATATGTGTTACAATATGGCATTTATCTTTCTCTTTCTGACTCACTTCACTCTGTATATGTTCCAGGTTCATCCACCTCATGAGAACTGACTCAAATGCATTCTTTTTTATGGTAGAGTAATATTCCATTGTGTATGTGTACCATTCATCTGCTGATGGACATCTAAGTTGGGGTACATGTATTATTTTGAATTTGTGTTTTCCTTTTTTCTGAATATTATCAGTTTTCTGGAATTGCTGGCTTAAAGCCCAACATTCAAAAAACAAATTTCATGGCATTCAGTCCTATCACTTCATGGCAAATAGAGGTGGAAACAATGGAAAGAGTGACAGACTTTATTTTCTTGGGCTACAAAGTCACTCTGAACAGTGACTGGAGCCACAAAACTAAAAGACACTTACTGTTTGGAAGAAAAGCTATGGAAGACCGAGACAGCATATTAAAAAGCAGATTCATCACTCTGTTGACAAAGGTTTGTATAGTCAATGCTATGGCTTTTCCAATAGTCACATATGGATGTGGGTGTTGGACCACAAAGAAGGCTGAGTGCCGAAGGTGCTTTCAAGCTGTGGTGTTGGAGAAGACTCTTGAGAGTACCTTGGACTGCAAGGCGATCAAACCAGTCAATCCTAAAGGAAATCAGTCCTGATGCAAAGAGCTGACCATTAGAAAAGACCTTGATGCTGGGAAAGATGGAGGGCAAGAGGAGAAGGAGGCAACAGAGATTGAGATGGTTGGATAGCATCAACAACTCAATGGGCAAGAGTTTGAGCAAACTCCATGAGACAGTAAAGCACAGGGAAGCCTGGCATACTGCAGTTCATGGGGTTGCAGAGTTGGACATGACTTAGTGACTGATAACAACATGGTAATTCTATTTTTAGGTTTTTTTAAGCAACTTCCATTCTTTTCTCCATAGTGGCTATACCAATTTACATTCCCACCATCAGTGTATGAAAGTCCCATTTTCTCCACATGCTCACCAACACTTGCTTTTTCTTGCTGTTTTGATAATAGGACAATCAGAGAAATTTGTATAGTGATTGGATTCTTGATCTCATTGGATGTTTGCTGATCATAGGCCATTATTGTAAATTTTTAGGTGCAATAAAGATGTTGTAGAATGCTTAGAAAAGATAAATCATCTTTTAGCAATGCAACCAAAATATATTCAGATGAAATGATATTATATAAATAAATTGTTCCAAATAACCCAGTGTTTATTTGACTTTATGCATAACATCTTCAAATGGCCCAAAGTCGAATTGTTTGTATTCTTTGTAGCCTAAGATGGAGAAGCTGTATACAGTCAGCAAAAACAAGATGGGGAGCTGACTGTGGCTCAGATCATCAGCTTCTCACAGCAAAATTCAGGCTTAAACCACTAGGGCAGCCAGGTGCAACTTAAATTAAATCCCCTGTGAATATGCAGTGGAGGTAGCAAATAGATTCAAGGGATTAGATCTAGTTAACAGTGTGCCTAAGAGTTATGGATGGAGGTCCATAATATTGTACAGGAGGCAGCAAACAAAACCATTCCAAAGAAATAGAAAAGCAAGAAGGCAAAGTGGTTCTCTAAGGAGGCTTTACAAACAGCTGAAGAAAGGAGAGAAGTGAAAAGCAAGGGATAAAGGGAAAGGTACATCCAACTAAGTGCAGAGTTCCAAAGAATAGCAAGGAGAGACAAGAAGAGCTTCAATGAACATAAAAGAAGTACATAAAATTAGAAGCAAACAACAGAAGGGGAAAGGCTAAAGATCTTTTCAGGAATATGGGAAATATCAAGGGAAAATTTTGCCCAAAGGCGAGCACAATAAAGAACAGAAATGGTAGAGATCGGCTAGACACTGAAGAGATCAAGAAGAGATGGAAAGAGTACATGAAAGAACTGTACAAAAAAGATCTTCATGAGCTAGATTACTATGATAGTGTGTAGTCAGTCACCCAGAGCCAGACATTCTGGAGTGGCAGGTCAAGTGGGCCTTAGGAAGCACTGCTAATTTAATAAAGCTAGTGGATGTGATGGATTCCAGTTAGAGCTATTCAAAACCCTCAAGGATGAAGCTATCAAGATGCATTCAGCAAATCTGGAAGACCCAGCAGTGGCCATAGGGCTGGAAAAGGTCAATCCTCATCCCAGTTCCCAAGAAGGGTAGTACTAAAGAATGTGCAAACCATCAGACAGTTGCACTCATCTCCCATGCTAGTACGGTCATGCTTAAAAGTCTTGCATGTTATGCTTCAGCATTATGCAAATCAGGACTTCCAGATATCCAAGCTGGGCTTAGAAAAAGCAGAGGAACAAGAGATCAAATTGTCAACATGCTCTGGATCATAGAGAATGCAAGGGAATTCCAGAAAAACATCCACCTCTGTTTTATTGACTATGCTAAAGCCTTTGACTGGTGTGAATCATAACAAACTGTGGAAAGTTCTTAAAGATACAGGAATACCAGACCATCTTATCTGTCTCCTGAGAAACCTGTATGGGGGTGAAGAAGCAACAGTTAGAACCCTGTATGGAACCACTGACCAGTTCAAGATTAAGGAAGGAGTACTACGGAGCTCTCTCTTGCCACCTTGTTTGTTTAACCTATATGCTGAGCACGTCATGAGAAATGCTGAGCTATATGAGTTACAAGCTGGACTCAAGACAGGTGGGAGAAATATCAGCAAACTTCAGATATGCGGATGATACCACTCTAATGGCAGAAAGTGAAGAGGAACTAAAGAGCCTCTTGATGAGGATGAAGGAGGAGAGTGAAAGAGCTAAATACTAAATACTAAAAAACAAAGATCATGGCATCCATCCCCATTTATTCATGGCAAATAGAAGGGGAAAATGTGGAAGTAGTGACAGATTTCCTCTTCTTGGTCTTTAAAATCACTGTGGATGGTGACTGCACAATGAAATCAGAAGCTCATTGCTTCTTGGCAGGAAAGCTATGATGAACCTAGACACTGTGTTGAAAAGCAGAGACATTGCTCTGCTGACAAAAGTCATGGCTATGGTCTTCCCAGTGATCATGTTCGGTTGTGAGACCTGGACTATAAAGAAGACAGAACACCAAAGAATTGATGTCTTTGAACTGTGTTGCTGGAGAAGACTTCTGAAAGTTCCTTGAACAGCAAGGAGATCAAACCAGTCAATCTTAAGGAAAAACAACCCTGAATACTTGTTGGATGTACTTATGCTGAAACTGAAGCTCCAGTATTTTGGCCACTTGATGTGAACAGCCGATTCACTGGAAAAGTCCTTTATGTTAGGAAAGATTGAGGGCAGAGGAGAAGAGGGCATCAGAGGATGAGATGGCTGGATGGCATCACCAATGCAATATACATGAACTTAGGCAAACTTTGGGAGATGATGAGGGACAGGGAGGCCTGTTGTGCTGCAGTCCATAGAGTTGCAATTAGTCTTGACACAACTGGGTGACTGAACAAGAGCATAACCAGTGTACACAACAATTCTAGTAGAAGTTTCAAGAAGTCTTCATTCTACCAACATATTTTCATTGAGTACTTTTTTTTTTTACAAGACTCCCTATAAATTTGTCTCATTTGGAAAACTCACAACAGAAGACTGGAGGGCGTGAAAACTATAAAGCTTTTAGAAAATATTTTTTAATTTTTATAGCACTAGCTAATGGAAGTAAGTGGATTGTTGTCTACCTCCAATATTTATTTAAAAATTAGTTTCATTCAATATATTTTAAGCAAATATTTAAGAATATTGGTTAAAAGGGATGAAATAAATAAAACAGTTGCTTTATTTGAGGAATAAACTGGATTCCAGCAGGCTCTGCTGAGTCTGCCATGCTAATCCCTGGAAATACGTGGAGCATATCTCACTGTGCAGTATGAGAAGAGTCTCATTTTAAGATATGCATGGATGGACAAGAAAGTGGTAATATTGATAATCTTCTGGAAAGGGAAATAGTATTTTGGAGAAAAGGATGAAATAAACTTCCATTGTTTTCCTTGCTGTATATATTATAAATGTTGCATCATATGAATATATTACCTATTTGTTCTAGTTCTATTGAAACACCATTGAAAGTTTGCTAGGAATTGCACTGAATTTATAGATTGCTTTGGATAATATTGCAATGTGGGAGACCCAGATTCGATCCCTGGGTCGGGAAGATCCCCTAGAGAAGGAAATGGCAACCCATTCCAATATTCTCGCCTGGAGAATCCCATGGAGGGAGGAACCTGGTAGGCTACAGTCCATGGGGTTGCAAAGAGTCAGACACGACTGAGCGACTTCACTTTGGATAATATATTCAGTTTCACTACACTGATCTTCCAATCCATGGTATAAGGTATATTTCTCCATCTATTTGTGTCATCTTTTATCTCTTTCATCAGTGTTTTATACTTTTCTATATAAAGTTCTTTTGTTCTTTAGGTAAATTTATTCCTAAGTATTTTATTCTTTTCATTGCAATGGTGAAAAGAATTGTTTCCTTAATTTCTCTTTCTGATTTTTCATTGTTAGTGTATAGGAATGCAAGAGATTTCTGTGTATTAATTTTATATCCTACAACCTTACCATATCCATTGATTACCTCTAGTGGTGGCATCATGATACCACTGTAATTTTCTGGTGACATAGTTAGGGTTGTCTTTGTAGAGGATCACATCTTCTGCAAACAGCGAGAGTTTAATTCTTCTTTTCCAATCTGGATACTTTTATTTCTTTTTGTTCTCTAATTTCTGTGGCTAGGACTTCCAAAACTATGTTGAATGGTAGTGGTGAGAGTGGGCACCCTTATCTTGTTCTTGATTTTATAAAAAAAGTTTTCAGTTTTTCACCATTGAGGATAATGTTTGCTGTGGGGTTGTCATATATGACTTTTATTATGTTGAAAGAAGAGAAGCGAAAAACAAAGGAGAAAAGGAAAGATACAAGCATCTGAATGCAGAGTTCCAAAGAATATCAAGGAAAGGTAACAAAGCTTCCTCAGTGATCAATGCAAAGAAATAGAGGAAAACAACAGAATGGGAAAGACTAGAGATTTCTTCAGGAAAATGAGAGATACCAAGGCAATATTTCATGGAAAGATGGGCTCGATAAAAGACATAAATGGTATGGACCTAACAGAAGCAGAAGATATTAAGAAGAGGTGGCAAGAGTACAAAGAAGAACTGTACAAAAAAGATCTTCATGACCCAAATAATCATGATGATGTGCTCACTCACCTAGAGCCAGACATCTTGGAATATGAAGTCAAGTGGGCTTAGGAAGCATCACTATGAACAAAGCTAGCAGAGGTGATGGAATTCCAGTGGAGCTATTTCAAATCCTGAAAGATGATGCTGTGANATAATCATGATGATGTGCTCACTCACCTAGAGCCAGACATCTTGGAATATGAAGTCAAGTGGGCTTAGGAAGCATCACTATGAACAAAGCTAGCAGAGGTGATGGAATTCCAGTGGAGCTATTTCAAATCCTGAAAGATGATGCTGTGAAAGTGCTGCACTCAATATACCAGCAAATTTGGAAATCTCAGCAGTGGCCACAGGACTAGAAAAGGTCAGTTTTCATTCCAATCCCAAAGGAAGACAATGCCAAAGAATGCTCAAACTACCTCACAATTGCACTCATCTCACATGCTAGTAAAGTAATGCTCAAAATTCTCCAAGCCAGGCTTCAGCAATATGTGAACTGTGAAATCCAGATGTTCAAGCTGGTATTAGAAAAGGCAGAGGAACCAGAGATCAAATTGCTAACATCCACTGGATCATGGAAAATGCAAGAGAGTTCCAGAAAAACATCTATTTCTGCTTTATTGACTATGTCAAAGCCTTTGACTGTGTGGATCACAATAAACTATGGAAAATTCTGAAAGAGATGGGCATACCAGACTACCTGACCTGCCTCTTGAGAAACCTATATGCAGGTCAGGAAGCAACAGTTAGAACTGGACATGGAACAACAGACTGGTTCCAAATAGGGAAAGGAGTACGTCAAGGCTGCATATTGTCAGTCTGCCTACTTAACTTCCATGAAGAGTACATCATGAGAAATGCTGGGCTGGAAGAAGCACAAGCTGGAATCAAGAGTGCCAGGAGAAATATCAATAACCTCAGATATGCAGATGACACCACCCTTATGGCAGAAAGTGAAGAGGAACTAAAAAGCCTCTTGATGAAAGTGAAAGAGGAGCATGGAAAAGTTGGCTTAAAACTCAACATTCAGAAAGCTAAGATCATGGCATCTGGTCCCATCACTTCATGGGAAATAGACGGGGAAACAGTAGAAACAGTGTCAGACTTTACTTTTCTGGGCTCCGAAATCAGTGCAGATGGTGACTGCAGCCATGAAATTAAAAGATGCTTGCTCCTTGGAAGGAAAGTTATGACCAACCTAGATAGTATATTCAAAAGCAGAGACATCACTTTGTCAACAAAGGTCCATCTAGTGAACGCTATGATTTTTCCAGTGATCATGTATGGATGTGAGAGTTGGACTGTGAAGAAGGCTGAGCGCATAAGAATTGATGCTTTTGAACTGTGGTGTTGGAGAAGACTCTTGAGAGTCCCTTGGACTGCAAGGAGATCCAACCAGTCCATTCTGAAGTATCAGTCCTGGGTATTCATTGGAAGGACTGATGCTAAAGCTGAAACTCCAATATTTTGGCCACCTCATGCGAAAAGTTGACTCATTGGAAAAGACTCCGATGCTGGGAGGGATTGGGGGCAGGAGGAAAAGGGGACAATAGAGGATGAGATGGCTGACTGGCATCACTGATTCGATGGACATGAGTTTGCATAAACTCCGGGAGTTGGTCATGGACAAGGCCTGGCGTGCTGCAATTCATGGTGTTGCCAAGAGTCGGACACGACTGAGCGACTGAACTGAACTGAACTGATGTTCCTTCTATGCCTACTTTTTGGAGAGTTTTTAATAGAAATGGGTGTTGAATTTTGTCAAAGGCTTTCTTTGCATCTATTGAAATAACCATGTTCTTTTATCTTTCAATTTGTTGATATGGTGTATCACATTGATTGATTTACAAATATTGAAGAATCCTTGCATCCCTGGAATAAAGCCCACTTGATCATGATGTATAATTATGATGTATGATATGTTGTTGGATTCTGTTTGCTAGACTTTGTTAAGGATTTTTGCATCTGTGTTCATCAATGATGTTGGCCTGTAGTTTTCTTTTTCTGTGGCATATTTTTCTGGTTTTGGTATCAGAGTGATGGTTACCTTGTAAAATGAGTTTGAGAGTTTTCCTTTCTCTGCAATTTTCTGGAAAAGTTTGAGTACGATACGTTTCAGCTTTTCTCTAAATTTATGGTAGAATTCACCCGTGTAGCCATCTGGTCCTGGACTTTTGTTTGTTGAAAGATTTTTTATTATAGTTTTGATTTCCATGTTTGTGATTGATCTGTTCAAATTTTCTGTTTCTTCCAGGTTCAGTTTGGAAGGTTATACTTTTCTAAGCATTTGTCCATTTCTTCCAAGTTGTCCATTTTTATTGGCCTATAGTTGCTCATGGTAGTCTCATATGATCATTTGTGTTTCTGTGTTGTCTGTTGTAATTTCTTGATTTTCATTTCTGATTTTATTCATTTGATTCTTCTCCCTTTTTTTCTTGCTGTGTCTGGCTAATGGTTTATCAGTTTTGTTTATCTTCTTAAGAACTGGCTTTTAGTTTTGTTGATCGTTGCTATAGTCTCCTTCATTTCTTTTTCATTTATTTTTGCCCTGAATTTTATGATTTCTTTCCTTCCACTAACTTTAGAATTTTTGATTCTTTTCCTAGTTGCTTTAGGTGTAAAATTAAGTTGCTTTCTTGATGTTTCTCTTGTTTCTTGAGGTAGGCTTGTATTGCTATGAACTTCCCTCTTAAAACTGTTTTACTGAATCCTATAGGTTTTGGGTAGTCATATTTTCACTATCATTTATTTCTATGCATATTTTGATTTCCTTTTTGATTTCTTCAGTGTTCTGTTATTCAGAAGTGTACTGCCTAGCCTGTATATGTTTGTGTTTTTTATATTTTTTTCCTGTCGTTGATATTTAACCTTACAGCATTGTGACCAGAAAAGATGCCAGAAATTATTTCATTAAAAAAAAATTTCCTAAGCCTAGGTTTGTGGCCAGGATGTGACCTATCATGGAGGTGTTCCATGTGCCCTTGAGAAAAAGGTGAAATCCGTTGTTTTTCAGTGACATGCCCTGCAGATATCAATTAGGTCTAACTGGTCCGATGTATCATTGAAAGTTTGTGTTTCTTTGTTAATTTTCTGTCTGGATGGTCTGTCCATTGGTGTGGGTGGAGTATTAAAGTCCTCACTACTATTGTGTTACTGTCAATTGCCTCTTTAATAGTTGTTAGCATTTGTCTTATGTTTTGAGGTGCTCCTGTGTTGGGTGCATCAGTTCAGTTCAGTTCAGTCGCGCAGTCGTGTCCGACTCTTTGCGACCCCATGAATCGCAGCACACCAGGCCTCCCTGTCCATCACCAACTCCCGGAGTTCACTCAGACTCACGTCCATTGAGTCTGTGATGCCATCCAGCCATCTCATCCTCGGTCATCCCTTGCTCCTCCTGCCCCCAATCCCTCCCAGCATCAGGGTCTTTTCCAATGAGTCAACTCTTCGCATAAGGTGCCCAAAGTACTGGAGCTTCAGTTTTAGCATCATTCCTTCCAAAGAAATCCCAGGGTTGATCTCCTTCAGAATGGACTGGTTGGATCTCCTTGCAGTCCAAGGGACTCTCAAGAGTCTTCTCCAACACCACAGTTCAAAAGCATCAATTCTTCAGCGCTCAGCCTTCTTCACAGTCCAACTCTCACATCCATACATGACCACAGGAAAAACCATAGCCTTGACTAGACGGACCTTAGTCGGCAAAGTAATGTCTCTGCTTTTGAATATACTATCTAGGTTGGTCATAACTTTTCTTCCAAGGAGTAAGCGCCTTTTAATTTCATGGCTGCAGTCACCATCTGCAGTGATTTTGGAGCCCAAAAAAACAAAGTCTGACACTGTTTCTACTGTTTCCCCATCTATTTCCCATGAAGTGATGGGGCCAGATGCCATGATCTTCGTTTTCTGAATGTTGAGCTTCAAGCCAACTTTTCCACTCTCCTCTTTCACTTTCAACAAGAGGCTTTTTAGCTCCTCCTCACTTTCTGCCATAGGGTGGTGTCATCTGCATATCTGAGATTATTGATATTTCTCCCAGCAATCTTGATTCCAGCTTGTGTTTCTTCCAGTCCAGCATTTCTCATGATGTACTCTGCATATAAGTTAAATAAGCAGGGTGACAATATACAGCCTTGACGTACTCCTTTTCCTATTTGTAACTGTCTTATCTTCTTCTTGGATTGATCCCTTGATCATTATGTAGTGTCCTTCTTTGTCTCTTGTAGACAGCATATATAGGGACCTTGTTTTTGTATCTACTCAACCAGTCTTTGTCTTTTGGTTGGAGTATTTAACCCATTTACATTTAAGGTAATTATTGATCAGTATAATCCCATTACCATTTACTTTATTATTTTGGGTTTGTTTTTTATAAACCTTTTCTGTGTTTCCTATCTAGAGAAGATCCGTTATCATTTGTTGAAGAGCTGGTTTGGTGGTGCTGAATTCTCTCAGCTTTTGCTTGTCTGTTAAGCTTTTGATTTTTCCTTCAAATCTGAATGAGATCCTTGATGTGTAGAGTAATCTTGGTTGTAGGTCTTTCCCCTTCATTACTTTAAGTATATCCTGCCATTTCCTTCTGGCTGGCAGAATTTCTGTTGAAAGATCAGTTGTTATACTTATGAGGATACCCTTGTATGTTTTTTTTTTTTTTTTGATTTTCCCTTGCTGCTTTTGGTATTTGTTCTTTGTGTTTAATTTTATTAGTTGGATTAATATGTTTCTTGGTGTGTGGAGCCTTGGATTTACCCTATATGAGACTCTGAATTTGTGGATTTGGGTGTCTATTTCCTTTCCCTTTTTTAAGGAAGCTTCCAACTATGGTCTCCTCAAATATTTTTTCATACCCTTTCTTTTTGTCCTCTTCTTCTGGGACACCTATGATAAGAATGTTGGGGTGTTCAACATTGTCCCAGAGGTCTCTGAGGCTCTCCTCATTTTTTAAAATTCTTTTTTCTTCTTCCTGCTCCATTTCATTCATTTCCACCATTCTATCTTCCAGCTCACTTAGCCTTTTTCTGCCTCAGTTACTCTAGTGTTTATTCCCTCCAGAGTGTTTTTAATCTCAGTTATTGCATTGTTCATTACTGATTGACTCTTCTTTATTTCTTCTAGGTTCTTTTTAAACATTTCTTGCATCTTTTTAATCTGTGTCTCAGGTCTCAATTTTCCTCCCAAGATTTTGGATCAACTTTACTACCATTATTCTGAATTTTTCAGATAGACTCCCTATCTCCTTCTCTTTCGTTTGCTTTTGTGGGGTTTTATCATATTCATTTACTTGCTGAATATTTCTCTACCTTTTCATTTTGTTTAGTTTGCTGTGTTTGAGGTCCTCTTTCTACAAGCTAGAGAGTCGCAGTTCCTCTTGATTTTGGAGTCTGCTCCCTGTGCATGGGATTGAGCCAATGGCTTCTGAAGGTTTCCTGGTTGGGAAACTTCTGTCTGTGTTCTGGTGGATGGATCTGGGTCTCCTCTCTCTGGAGGGCAATGCAGTGTCCAGTAATGAGTTTGGGGTTCCTATGAATTTGGTATGACTTTGGGCAGCCTGTCTTTCAATGTTCAGTGTTGTGCTCCTGTTTTGCTGGAGGATTAGCATGGGGTGTCTTGCACTGGAGCTTGCTGGCTCTTGGGTGAAGGTTGGTCTCAGTGTAGGATGAAGACTTTTGGGTGGGCTCTCATCTATTAATGTTCCCTGGGATCATGAGTTTTATGATGGTCCAAAGTTCTGCTGTTAAGCCTCATGCCTCTGGGTTTCGGTCCCCCTCTTACAATAGCATCAAAACTTCTCCATCCACACAGCATAGAAGAAAAAAACCCCTAAATGCAGAAATAATTCTCCACAAGCAGGAACACTCAAAGAGATTCACAAAGTTATATGGGGAAGAGAAGAGAGAGGAGGGCGATAGAGCTGACCAGGAGGAGATAAGGGAGAGTCAAAAGGGAAGAGAGTAATCAAGTCAGTAATCAAATCCATAAGTGAAAATGGATACTAAAAATTAGACTCTTAAAGGCACAAATTTAATAACAAATATCAGAAGCAAAAATTAAAAACCTAGAATAAAGATTAGACTCTCAAAAGTACAATAAAAAATAGCACACAAAATTTTTTTTAATATAATGTGGGATCAGTTCAGTGTCAGATAACCCCTTGTTCTGGCTTGTACTTATACTACAATCCGTGGGGTCACAAAGGGTCAGACATGACTTCACTTTCACTTATTCTCATAGTCTAGAGTGCCCCTCAGATGCACAGTCTTAGCTTAACTGCAGAATTTTAATCTGCTGCATCTGCCTCTTCTGAGATGGTTCCCCCTTCTTCTTTGTTTAGGTTTGGCTCCTCTGCTTGCGAGTTTCTTCAGTGTCTAATCTCCACCCTGACACGACAGGGTAAAAGTGGCCATTTATTCAGGCTCATTTGCTCAGTTGTGCTGTGGAGAGAGAGGGACACTGCAAACAAGTACCACTGGCATGTGTGGGCACATGGGGGTTTCCACAGCCCAAGGTGGCATGCACTTCCCAGGTCCAAGCTGCTCAGGTTCCCAAGTGCTCCAAAAGGGCACAGTCCCAGGTGGGCCAGGCATCTCCTTGGGGGAGCTGGTCTCAGGCTGTGACACTGTTGGCAGATAGGAACCATGCAGGATCCCAGGAAGATGTGTGTGAGGAAACTAATAGGATGGTGCCAGTCAGGCTGTCTCACCCCACACTCTCAGCCTTTTTGCCCCATGCTCTGTAAACAATGACTATGCATGGTTATGTAACAGCTGAGATCACGTGTAGCACTGCACACGTGTGTTCTCAGGTACTCACTTGGTCACGGGCTACTTTGTGCAATATGCCTGTGTGAACTTCACCATGGGAGCCCTGGAATCTGCTGCACTGGGACTACACTGGAGCAACGTCATGGCTGTATTCTGTGAGATTATGTTACGGCTACGTTATGGTTATGCTGTGGCTGCTGCTGTGGCTGTTGCGTCAGCCAGGAGAGAGGCTGTGTTATGGCCACCAGAACATGGTTTATTCTCTGGAGAGAATAAACTGTGTCTTCAGTTCCTACGGCCCTTGCGCTTTCTTCCAGCCTCTTAGCTTGAGCCTTGCCTACTCTGGGTTCAGCAAACAGTGAGCACAGTGTGAACAGCAAGACAATTGGCATTACATACAGGATCAGCAGTACAATGAGGATAGTGGCTTGTCAGCCTGCTCACAGATGGGTAAGAGATGCAGTTTCTGGGGCCAAGATTGCAGTGGCCCCTTGCTTCCCATCTCTGGCTGTTGTGCACCTGCCTCTCTGCCTCCAGGGAGGGAGGGCCTTAAATGCCAGCTGGCTCTCTCTCCTTTGGTATTCCCTAGGGTGCAATCTTCTGTTCTATGAGTGTGCCAGGGGTCACAGTGTGGTGTTAGAGCCTTTCTGCAAGAAAAGTCCTTTGTTTTTCTTTGTCTCCCTGGCATTCCCACAGTTTGGGTTGTTTTGTCACTTAAGTCCCCTAAGAGTGTCCTCAGGGTATTCAACCCCAGTCCTTATGCTAAGAACCTAGCATGCAGCCTGCAGCTTCACACCCAGCCCCTACTCGCTATGGGCAGACAGGAGTGTGTGAACCACTTCTCTGCTGGTGATTGCCTGTGGTGGGAATTCTGTGGTGATTTTATTTTATTTTTTTCTTATGCTGCCCTCTGAGATTTCAAAGTTCCCCCACTGACCCCGGCTGTGAAAGGATTTCCTATTGTAGTGGAAACTTCTCCTCCTTCAGGATTCCCTCCCCAGGACAGGTATCTCTCCCTAAATCCTTTGTCTCTCTTGTCTTTATCTTTTGTCCTGCCTCATTTTGAAGAGATTGGTTTGCATCTCTGGGTATCTGGGGTCCTCTGCCAGTGTTCAGAAGCTGTTTTGTGGAAGATACTCCAAATGCAGATATTCTTTTGATATATTTGCGGGGAGGGGGATGTGGTCTCTCGTCCTATTCCTCCATCATCTTGAGACCACCTCCTGTTACATTCTTAAAAAGAAGAAAGAGGAAGCAAAGGAGGAAAGGGGAAAAGTGGAAAATAGAAGAAACCTGATATAGCACAAAGTAATAATATTAGAAACTGAGTAAGAACTGAATCTAACCCTTTAGAACTTATTGTCTACTGAAGGAGTTGGAGAGCTAAATATTCATAATAAAAAGTGTTGAATTTGTTTTCCACTGTCATGGTAACCATAGATTTGGAGGCCAACCTCCAGAGAAAATTCAGTAGAACACCCTTGACTTCTGATGTCAAAATTTTAGAATCTTTGTTCCAAGTGAGCAGGGGGAGAACACTTTGATAAGTCTCACTGATGTTCTCAATTTCTAAAATATAATGCCTTTGAACATTTAGGTCCAACTCAGTATTTTTCAGGCTTCCCAGGCAGCACAGTGGCGAAGAATCTACATGCAATGCAGGAAATACGGCAGGAGCCTCGGATTCATTCCCTGAATGGGGAAGATCCAGGAGTAGGAAATGGTAACTCACTCTAGTATTCTTGCCTGGAGAATTCCATGGACAGAGGATCCTGGCTGGCAGCAGTCCTTGGAGTCGCAAAGGGTCATCCACGACTGCATGACTGAGCATGCACACACATTATTTTTCATTTGTATGCATACTTTCTAAAATCTCATGTCCACAAGAACAGGTACTAGATCTGAATGTAGTCAGTATTTAAGTGTGCTTGAAGATAATTAACAAAGACAAGTTTCTTTTTTTAATTGAAGTATAATCGATTCCGATATTGTGTTACTTTCAGGTGTATAGTATGCTGATTTATTTTTGCTTTGCAGGTTATATTCCATTATACATTATTACAGATATGAGTACAGTTCCCTGTGCTTTGCAGTAAACTCTTGCTGCTTATCTATTTTATGTATAGTAGTTTATATCTGTTAATATCATAATCTTGATTTGTCTCTTACCACCTCTTTCCCCTTTGGTAACCATAAATTTGTTTTCTATGCCCATGAGTTTGTTTTGTATACAGATTCATTTTTATTATCATTTATATTCCATTTATAAGTGATATCATGTAGAATTTGTCTTTCTCTAACAAAGCATAGTATGCTGCAGGTCCATCTAGGTCCACTGCTGCAATGGCATTATTTTATTCTTTTTTATGGTTGAGTAATATTCCATATATATATATATATATATATATATAAAACATTTTCTTAAGCCAATCATCTGTTGATGGGCATTTGGGTTTTTCCATGTTTAAGCTATTGCCAATAATGCTTAAGTGAACATTGGGGTGCATGCATCTTTTAAATTAGTATTTTCATTTTTTTCCAGATACATATCAGGAGTGGAATTGCTAGATCATATGGTAACTCTATTTTTAGTTTTTAGAGGGACTTCCATATTATTTTCCATAGTGGCTGCATCAATTTACATTCTGACCAACAGTCAACAAGGTTTTCTTTCCTCCACACCCTCTCCAGAACTTATAATTTGCAGATTTTTGGATGATGGGCACTCTTACCAGTTTAAGATGATACCTCTTTGCATTTTTGATTTGCGCAGATGCTTTACCATCTGAGCCACCAGGGAAGCCCCCTAATGACTAGTAAGATCCAACCAGTCCATTCTAAAGGAGATCAGCCCTGGGTGTTCTTTGGAAAGAATGATGCTAAAGCTGAAACTCCAGTACTTTGGCCACCTCATGTGAAGAGTTAACTCATTGGAAAAGATTCTGATGCTGGAAGGGATTGGGAGCAGGAGGAGAAGGGGATGACAGAGGATGAGATGGCTGGATGGCATCACTGACTCAATGGACGTGAGTCTGAGTGAACTCTGGGAGTTGGTGATGGACAGTGAGGCCTGGTGTGCTGCAATTCATGGGGTCACAAAGAGTCAGACACGACTGAGCGACTCAACTGAACTGAACTGAGCTGAATGACTAGTGATGTTGAACATCTTTTCATGTGTGGTTAGCCATCTGTATGTCTTTTTTGGAAGAATGTATGCTTAAGTCATCTGCCCATTTTTATTTAGGTTGTTTTTTGATACCGAGTTGTTTAAGTTTTTTGCATATTTTAGATATTAACCCTTTGGGTCACATCATTGGCAAATACTTTCTCCCATTCGTAGGTTGTCTTTTCATTTTGTTTATGGTTCCCTTGCTGTGTAAGAACTTGTAAGTTTGATTAGGGCCCATTTGTGTATTTTTGTTTTTATTTATTTTACCTTGGGGAATTGATCTAAAAATATTGCTACAATTTATGAAAATAATAACCTATATTCTTTTCTAGGAGTTTTATGCTGTCATGTCTTATATTTCAGCCTTTAAACCATTTTGAGTTTCTTTTTGTATATGGTATTGTTACTGAAATTGCCAAGTCTGTGTGCCTGACATACAGTGAGGGCCATCAGTACTAAACATTAGTATCTGGAACAGAAAAAATTTATTACAGCTTCATACAACGAGTTGGGTAACCCCAAGAACTCCAAAGTTACTAAAAGCTTTCAGCAAGTCCTTTAAAAAGCAAAAGGTGAGGGATGGGCATGGTTAGTTGTTGCAGACTTCTGGGTGTCAGATCCTTTGTTCTTGAGGTCCAGTCATGGTCAGGTAACAATGTTTGTGTAAATCTCTACCAAATGAATGTTATATTCTGTCCTGACCAGACAGGGCAAAGTCCCAAGGCACAACTTTTACTCTCCAAGGTCCCAGGCCTGGCTAACAGGAGGCAGATCTCAGTTGGCAGCTCCTTCAGGGCCAGATTCCCATATCTGGCCCAGCTGTCATCCCTGAAGGCATCCAACCCAACTGACCCTCAGTCTCCCCAGGCCACCCAAATGGGGAGACCAAGTCTCACAGACTGTGACTCAGATAGACAGCCACTGCTAGTGACTCATAGAGACAGGCATGGGGGAGAGGCTCACCACTCCTCAAGGCCTGCGCCATGACTAGTGGAGGGCCATAGTGAGGGCTCTGGAGCCCTCTATGATGTTGTCCCCAGTCTGTTCCCTGAGCCCTCCAGCTCACCCACTGGCCCAAAGCTGCATAAGCTGGAGGGTCTCAGGAGAAGGCCTGATTTTGCCTCTTACTTCATTTTCCACCTGATGACCACCACACCACAGACACTTGACTGAATAATTTCCCTAATGGTCCTTCATTGATAATTATCAGTGGGCAGGCTGACCAATAGCAGGAAAACTAACAGTTGCTCATTGACAGTTAGTTGCTAGTGGGCAGGGCCCAATGAGGCACCAAGCAATGGCTGAGCAAGACCTGTTGCCTAGTAATGGGGAGCAGAGTAATGAAGCACAGCAATGGCTACCTGCTAAGAGCTGTGCTCATCCTGCTCTGTTACAATATGATGGAATGTTCTTGTTTCATTGACTTACATGTTGCTATCCAGCTTTCCCAACAAATTTATTGAAGAAACTATCTTTTCTCCATTGTATATTCTTGATTTCTTTGTCATAGATTAATTGGCCATATTTAGAGGATTTGTCTCTGGGCTTTCTATCCTGTTACGTTGGTCTAGTCTGGTTTTGTGCCAGTACCATGCTGTGTTGATTATTGTAGTTTTGTAGTATAGTCTGAAGTCTGGAAGAGATATACCTCCAACTTTGTTCTTTTATTCCTCAGGATTGCTTTGTAATTCTCAGTCTTTACTGGTTCCATATAAATTTTAGGATTGTTTTAGTTCTGTAAAAAATGTCCTGGGTATTTTGATAAGGATTGCATTAAATCTATAGATTGCTTTGGGTAGTATTGCCACTTTAATAATAATTCTTCCCATCCAAAAGCTTGGAATATCTTTTATTTTTTTGAGTCATCTTCAGTTTTATCAATATTTTATAGTTTTCAGTGATAGGTCTTTTATCTCCTTGGTTAAGTTTTTCCTAGGCTTTTTTTTTTTTTGTCATTTTAAACAGGATGAAAAAAAAAACTTTATGCTATTCCATTATTAGTACAAAGAAATGCAACATACTTCTGTATATCAATCTTGTATCCTGCTACCTTGCTTAATTCATTTATTAACTCTAATAGTTTTTGTGTGGAGATGTCAGACTTCTATATATAGAGTATCATGCCATCTGCAAATAGTGAGAGTTTTACCATTTCCCTTCCAATTTGAATACCTTTTTTTCCTCCTTTTTCTTGTGTGATTACTGTAGCAAGAGCTTCCAGCATTATTTTGGACAGAAATGTGAGAATGCACATCCCTGTCTTGTTCTTAAATTTAGCAGAAATGCTTTCATCTTTTCACTGTTGACTATTAAGTTGACCATGAGTTCATCATAAATGACCTTTAATTTGTGGAGATACATTCCCTCTGGACCCACATTTGTGAGAATTTTTATAATAAATGGATGTTGAATTTTGTCAAGTGCTTTTTCTGCATCTATTGAAATGATCGTGTGATTTTTTGCCTTTCCTTTAATTAATGTAGTGAATCACATTGATTGACTTGTAAATGTTGAACCATCTTTGTGACCTCGGAATAAATCCAATTTCATCATGGTTAATGATCTTTTTCAAGTGTTGTTGAATACTGTTTGCTGATATTTTGTTGAGGACTCTTCCATTTATAGTCATCAAAGATATTGTCCTTAGTTTTCTTTTTTTGGAGTGTCTCTGTCTGGTCTTGGGTATCAGGATAATAGTAGCGTCATAGAAAGAATTTGGGAGTGCTCTCTCCTCTTCAATTTTTTGGAAGAGTTTGAGAAGGATAGATGTTAGTTCTTCTTTATGTGTTTGGTAGAATTACCCTTGAAGTTGTCTGGTCCCAGACTTTTGCTTGTAGGAAGTTTTTTAAATTATAGTTTCTGTTTCACTTCTAGTGATTGGGCTGTTCAAATTATTTGTTTCTTCTTGACTCAGTCTTGGCAAGCTGTATGTTTCTGGAAACTTGTCTATTTCTTCTAGGTCGTCCAATTTCTTGGTACTGTCTTATGATTTTTTTGTTGTATTTCTGTGGTATCAGTTGCTATTTGCAACAAGTTTTTTTTTTTTAATTAAAGATTCTTTAACTGTTCTCTTTTCTGTGGTAATTATCTAAAGCTGACATTGGAAAGTATTTTCTGTGATTATAACTTATCAAATCTCAAATAGGATACTGATGCAGGTAATTTTCAATATCTTTCCCAGAATTTCTCTTCTAAATATATGGCAAATACCTGAATTTTAGACTTATGGCAGCTTGCATTTAGAACCTTGCTTCATCACTAAAAGTTGTTTGACCTAGAAGATTATTAACCACTGTGAATCTTAGTTTTCTTATCTGTAAAATAGGAATAATAGTAACTGCTTGGGCTTATTCTAGTACCTGAGATACAGAAAACACTGAATAAATCACTATAACATCATATTCCTCTCCTTAAGGCACATCCACAATTAAGGAGTCAAAGTAATGATGTTTGTTACTTGAGGACCAGGAAAGTGATTAGTAAAATAGAAATTGTAATCCTTGTGTTACCTACTTAAAGTCAGGGCCTGGAATTTGATTTTCTCCTTCTTACAAACAAGTTAGTATGTTACTGTTTCGGGAATACTGGTCAATAACACATGACCCCTGGGCAGATACAAAGGACTTTGTTACTCACAGCACAATAAGCAGCATGGGCTCCAGGTGGCTGGTACTTATGTAGGAAGTTGCTCTGGATACAAAAATACAGAGCTTTGGGAATTAAGCAAACCCACTCTTTGAGGGAGACATTACCTCATCCTTAAGGTTCAGTTCAGTTCAGTTCATTTCAGTTCAGTCGCTCAGTCGTGTCCGACTCTTTGCGACCCCATGAATCGCAGCACGCCAGGCCTCCCTGTCCATCACCAACTCCCGGAATTCACTCAGACTCACGTCCACTGAGTCCGTGATGCCATCCAGCCATCTCATCCTCGGTCGTCCCCTTCTCCTCCTGCCCACAATCCCTCCCAGCATCAGGGTCTTTTCCAGCTGCAAACATAAACCTGAGAAACATCCTGGGTAAGGAGCAATAAGAGACTTGGATCTTTGGCATATCTAGAAAGAATGTGCAGGGATGCTCAGGGACCCTAGCGAAGTGCTTCAACTCCTACATACCTCATTAGTGACACTGATACTGAGTATAGGTTGAAAAGTGCTTTTATAGATTTTTGGGAAAAAATTAGTAAATGTGACAACTCCTAGAATTTAGCATAATGCTTAACACTGTCAGTGTTTAATAAATTAGAAATATACACACAATCACACAATCTAATTAGTATATTTATTAATTTTTGTCATAATTTTATTTCAAAATTAAGATAAATTAAAGGACAATAATTTGTTAATTAAAGTGAAATTCCTGTGTTTTATAAAGCCAAGAGATAGCCTGAGTTTCTAGTAGGAAAAGTAGAGATCTATCTGTGAGAGAGAATAATAGAAATAAAGAAGACAACTTGGGTGTTTAAATAGGTAAGTAGCCAGAATTGACAATACAAACGTAAACACATCCATAATTATTGAATTTGCTATTATTTTTAACTGCTTAAAACTATTCAAATTGTAATTTAGAGACAGGAGTAAATACAACAAGTGGGTGACTGACTGTGTTGCATTTAACCTCAAGACCTACCGGATCACATATCAACCAATGCTGCTCTGCAGAGCTGCCTTATCTGGATCTGCTCTTTGGCCTTCACACATGGCACCACTTCCTTTTATCCTTTCAAAGCCAACTTTCTATATCATGAGGGAGCTGCTTGATTAACCTCAATGTATTCATTGGGCGATAATTTCTTAACATGTTCTGATCAGTTTCAATTCTGCCTTCCTATCATATGCAGAATTTGAAGGGTGTGCTCAAGAGCTGTTGTCACCCTCAAGTACAGCAGGGTGTGAATTAAGCCCTTCATGCTGTCAGAGCAGTAGATACCCTGCTGAAGTCCACTGCTACAATTTCCAAAATTCCCTGCAATTTTCATTTGCAAATAATTACACCATTGGATCAAACCCAGGTGTCCCATGTTGCAGGCAGGAGACCTAGGTTCCATCCCTGGGTTGAGAAGCTGCCCTGGAGGTGGGCATGGCAACCCACTCCAGTATATTCTTGCCTGGAGAATTCCATTGACAGAGGAGCCTGGCGGGCTACAGTCCATGGGGTCACAAAGAGTCGGACACAACTGAGTGAATTTCACTTTCTTTTTTTTTCACACCATAAAATATGAAAATTTTAATAGTGTTTGGAAGGTAGAGAAAGTTGAGTTTTTACCAGTAAGAAAAGCTTACAGATGAATGATCAAAACCAACAGAGAGAGATTTCTTACTTCTGGATCACCTGGAGTCTTCTGCAGTCAAAAGCCCTTGGTCTCTCTCCTCTTGCTCCTCCCTTAAGATCCCGGTAGGCTTCTTCATCCCTTTCCACCTCTCTCCCTCCATCCTCCCCATCTACTTCCTTTTCCTCATTCTGGCTGAGGCTTCTGAATCTAACTGCCTGAGCTAGAGGATGAGAGAGAAGTGGGGATGGGAACTGTAGGGGAAGACTGCAATCTCTCAGCTTTACAAAAAAGGGAGAAGAGAGGAAACATTACCTGGTTCAGTCTCAAGGTCAAAATGACCAGGACCACAAACCTTTATTTTACTACTGAATCTTGTGTGTAATTTTTCTAACAAGTATTAAATTTTCTGGGTTTCCCAGGTGGAGCTAGTGGTGAAGAACCAGCCTGCCAATGCAGGAGACATAGAGATATAGGTTCATTCCCGGCGTTTGAAAGATCTTCTGGAGGAGGGCATGTCAACTAACTCCAGTATTCTTGCCTGGAAAATCCCATGGACAGAGGAGCTTGGCGGGCTATAGGGTTGCAGAATCAGACTCAACTGAAGCGATTTAGCGTGCACGCATACACACACACATTGTATTTTTTATCCATCTCCTTGCCTTTTCCTGTCTTGAGGTGAATTATATTGGGGATTGGAGGGAAGTGGAGTCTCTTACCAAGAACCAAGAATCTCTTACCAAGATTACTTTCACATATTTGTGGTTCACTAGCAATATCACATGGAGAAGGCAATGGCACCCACTCCAGTACTCTTGCCTGGAAAATCCCATGGACGGAGGAGCCTGGTGGGCTGCAGTCCATGGGGTCGCTAAGAGTTGGGCACGACTGAGCGACTTCACTTTCACTTTTCACTTTCATGCATTGGAGAAGGAAATGGCAACTCACTCCAGTGTTCTTGCCTGGAGAATCCCAGGGACGGTGGAGCCTGGTGGGCTGTCATCTATAGGGTTGCACAGAGTTGGACACGACTGAAGCGACAGCAGCAGCAGCAGCAGCAGCATATCACATATTTCTTTAGCACCTGACCCTATTGTCTACCCCAGTAATGAGCCTACATCTTAGCTTGCTTCCTGCTTGTCATGGAGCACACAATACTAAATTGCTCTTTTTTTTATTACCTCCCTTACTTCTGTTACTGTATCATACTTTTGTCATGTGGTGATACTTACCAAATTGTATCATATATAAATAGTATATATATGATACCAAAAGAATCATATGTAAAAAGCATCCATTATATTCTATGCTATATTGTAAACTATTTAAGAACTTGTTCTCAAATACACACACCTAACACCTGATACATACTGAGAACGTACAGATGCTCGATACATGTTGGTTGAATAAGAGTATGAATAAATAAC
Organism: Aepyceros melampus; assembly: GCA_006408695.1. Lineage (NCBI taxonomy): Eukaryota > Metazoa > Chordata > Mammalia > Artiodactyla > Bovidae > Aepyceros > Aepyceros melampus. The sequence goes on from SJXQ01010440.1 coordinate 152,233, forward strand.
TGTTCTCTCCTACAACTCTGTGATAGCTCTGCTCTTTTTTGGCATCTTTAAACTTTGATATTTTTACTACACATTTTTTTCTCACTAAAATGTCTCCATTACCTTCACTCTCTCAGGTCATTACATATTGCCTACTGTTGTGATAGGGTGACACATTTTAATAAATTTGTAATGCATTTTAAAATGTCATCTTTAGTGAACATGAAATGAACTCTATGCAGCTACGTGGCAGATGAGGCACTTCCATCTGGAATGAGTGCAGACCGCTTTTTCCATTTGGGGATGTTATCTGCAATCTTCCTAAGTATGAAGATATGATGCTAATATCTAAAATTGAAAGGAAGCTATCTTTTAGTTAAGAGAAGCTTTATTAAATGTGAATGAGTGGGAAGAAGTTTTAAGAAACGTGACAGTCTGGGAGAAAATGATGTTTAAAATTTTAAAATATTATGCACATATGAAGTAAATTACTGTAAAGAATGATTTAAAATGGAAAATAAAATGTGAAGCGCACTGCTGCTCTGCTGTGTTAAGTCCCTCTAGTAATTGCAATCAGAGCTCCAGAGTCCTAAATAACTTATTATTTCTAGATTTGTCAATTTCACTGACTATGTACTACACATTGATCCCTATTACAAACTGTTTTTAATACTGCCTATTTTTCATCTACATCATCTTCCAAATTAAATAGTTGTTTTTTATTTCCATTCTTGACCTACCATTACTAGGTATGCAAACTTTGGCAAGTTTCTTAACTTACTGTAATTCAGCTTTTCTTTCTCTCAAATGGAGAAAAGCTAAGGATTCAGATTAAGAAAAGCTAAAAGTTCATAAGATTGTTATGAAGGTTAAAGGAGGTAAAATATTTAAGTAACTATGCCTAGCACATAGCAAATGTCATGTAATGTCAGCAAATGCAAGGGACATGAGTTCCTTGCATTGGCAGGTGGTATTATTATTGTTGTTGTTTTCTTCAAGTTTACACTTATAAATTAACATTATATTCTTTTTTATTTCACCATTTTATTTTTTTAATATAAATTTATTTATTTTAATTGGAGGCTAATTACTTTACAATATTGTATTGGTTTTGCCTGAGGGATGGTATGGAGAGGGAGGTGGGAGAGGAGTTCAGGATGGGGAACACGTGTATACCCATGGTGGATTCATGTTAACACTATATTCTTAAATTTAGTTTCTCCTTCCATCAACTTAGAACATATATATTGGCTTCCTACTATGTAAGCTATTCTTTCCTTTTCTTTCATCTAGACTTTTAGTTTATGAAAATTATGTGATTAATTTAATTTATTAACTTAATTCAATAATTCAGTTTTGTAACCAAAATTAAAGTTTCTGCAACAAGAACCCAAAGTATAGCACAGGAAACTAGACTCAATATTTTGTAATGTCTTGAAAGGAAAAGAATATGAAAAACCAAATCTAATTTTGCTGTACACTTGAAACTAACACAGCATTGTAAACAAAAGTGGAAGTGTAGCCCCTTAGTCTTTTTCAACTCTTTGCAACCCCATGGACTGTAGCCTGTCAGACTCCTCTGTCCATGGGATTCTTCAGGCAAGGATACTGGAATGGTTGCTATTTCCTTCTCCAGTTGTAAACAAACATAATTAAAAAAAAAATGTTTCTGGAATTTCCTGGCAGCACAGCGGTAAGAACCACCTGCCAATGCAAGGGACATGAGTTCGATCCCTGGTCCAGGAATACTCCACATGCTGTGGTTAATGTCTTGAAAGGAAAAGAATATGAAAAACCAAATCTAATTTTGCTGTACACTTGAAACTAACACAGCATTGTAAACAAAAGTGGAAGTGTAGCCCCTTAGTCTTTTTCAACTCTTTGCAACCCCATGGACTGTAGCCTGTCAGACTCCTCTGTCCATGGGATTCTTCAGGCAAGGATACTGGAATGGTTGCTATTTCCTTCTCCAGTTGTAAACAAACATAATTAAAAAAAAATGTTTCTGGAATTTCCTGGCAGCACAGCGGTAAGAATCCACCTGCCAATGCAAGGGACATGAGTTCGATCCCTGGTCCAGGAATACTCCACATGCTGTGGTGCAACTAAGCTTGTACACAACAGCCACTGAGCCAGCGCTCTAGAGCCTGCCAGTCGCAAACACTGAGCTCACGCACTAAAATCCATGAGGTCTGCATGCCCTATGGCTCGTGAACCCTTACTACCGAGCCTGTGCCTTAATTACTGAAGTTCCAGCACCGAGAGCCTGTGCTCCACAAGAGAAGTCCCTGCAGTGAGAAGCTCGAGCACTGCAACAAAGAACAGCCCCCACCCGCTGCAACTAGGGAAAGCCTTCACACAGCAGTGAAGACCCTACACAGCCAAAAATAAAATGATTTTTTGAAAAAGTTTCTGTGTTTTACATAGAATACT
>SJXQ01010441.1:6310-48065 GCA_006408695.1 Aepyceros melampus
TCCATCCCTTCATTCTTTCTGGAGTTATTTCTCCACTAATTTGTAAATGCTTTTCAAACTACATACCTGTAGTAGGCTTCTTTTACAGTCACCAAATTGAAAAGGTGCTATTGAAATTTTTAAATAACTTTATCTTTTAAAGTATGTGTTTTCAAATGAATAATAAGCAGTATATCTCTTTTCTTAAATAAAATATATCTTTACTGTTGTTCAGTCACTGAGTCATGTCCGATTCTTTGTGATCCCATAGATTGCTGTATACCAGGCTTCCCCATCCTTCACTATCTCCTGGAGTTTGCTCAAACTCGTGCCCATTAAGTTGATGATGCTATTTAACCAATCTCAGCCTCTGTCTCCCCCTTCTCCTCCTGCCCTCAGTCCTAATGAGGTCTGTTCCAGTGAGTTGGCTCTTCAAATCAGGTGGCCAAAGTATTGGAGCTCCAGTTTGAGCGTCAGTCCTTCCAATGAATATTTAAGGTTGATTTCCTTTATGATGGACTAGTTTGATTTCCTTGCTGTCCAAGGGACTCCCAAGAGTCTTCTCCAGCACTACAATTCAAAAGCGCCAACTCACAGAATTTAAAGTGTGATATTTTCAAATAAATAATAAACAGTATTGGAACAAATACTGCAACAAAGGCTGCAGCATTGGAACAAGCTTAGCATTATTTCACTTTTTCTTTTTCCTTTTGTTTGTTTGTTCATTTAAACATATCCTTTAGAACTGCTGCTGCTGCTGCTTCTAAGTCGCTTCAGTCGTGTCCAACTCCGTGCGACCCCATAGACAGCAGCCCACCAGACTCCCCAGTCTTCTCCAGCACTACAATTCAAAAGCGCCAACTCACAGAATTTAAAGTGTGATATTTTCAAATAAATAATAAACAGTATTGGAACAAATACTGCAACAAAGGCTGCAGCATTGGAACAAGCTTAGCATTATTTCACTTTTTCTTTTTCCTTTTGTTTGTTTGTTCATTTAAACATATCCTTTAGAACTGCTGCTGCTGCTGCTTCTAAGTCGCTTCAGTCGTGTCCAACTCCGTGCGACCCCATAGACAGCAGCCCACCAGACTCCCCCGTCCCTGGGATTCTCAAGGCAAGAACACAGGAGTGGGTTGCCATTTCCTTCTCCAATGCATGAAAGTGAAAAGCGAAGGTGAAGTCACTCAGTCATGTCCGACTCTTAGCGACCCCATGGACTGCAGCCTACCAGGCTCCTCCGTCCATGGGATTTTCTAGGCAAGAGTACTGGAGTGGGTTGCCACTGCCTTCTCCAATACTTTAGAACTGCAGTTTGTCAAAAACCTTTCCCTTCTCTTTTTAGTCCCTGGCTAACTAAGATTTTTTACTTTCAGATACTGCAAACCGATTTCTAGAGCATCCACATCCTAAGTGCTCAAGTGTCTACAAATCCCTCTGGTGCTTGGTTGAATGACAGAATCACATGAAAATGAAAACTCAAAAGCTGAACTTCACAGGGATAGTTTTGTGCCTTCCAGCATCTTGTACAGCAAACTATGACTCAATTCTTACCCCCAAAATATATCTCCAGTAGCGGTTTGATCTGCCATGACCACAATGAGTTACATGTATTTATTCCAAATAATTGTATTTACTCTCAACTGTATGTGAATCATATTATTTTTCATGCCCAAACTTGAAAAATTATTTCCCAGTAGACAAAGTGTCTGTCCATTGTAAAATAATGGTATTTATTTACAAGGAGCGATCTGACCAGGACCTTCTGCTGGACTCCTTTCCAGCACCTGGCAGCTGCGACCCTGAGAGGTAGTGCTGTGGCTGCCCAGTCAAGCAGAGGTGATGTTGTAGGTGGGATTCTGCTCTTGGTTTACTGGGTGGGGTGGGTGGTGGTACTGCTGGCTCCCCTTCTAAAACACAATGCAAAAAGGACATTGTGTATATGCAGCGTTTATTTGGTTGTTTTTCTTTTTAAAATTTTTTTTGTATCTGTTTTACTTTGCAGTTGTTAAGTCTGTATGCATGGAAAAAAATGTAACAACATGAGTTGGGAGTAAAGTAATCAGGTAGTAAAGAGAATGAACAGTTAGAACAATGGACCTGGTCAACAGAGCTATGTTGTCAGAGACAGACAGTTGTTGGACACCGGGATGGATCACACAGGGAATGGAGGGAACGGGCTTCAGTGCAGAAGGGAAGGTTGCCTTCAGCCACAGCTGGCATCCGTTCTTTAGGGAAGAAGTACAGCCAGCCTTCTCAGTAACGGTTGTCGCAATCAGAACTCTGATTGAAGATGGGCAGTCTGCCTACAACAGATGACAGGAATTGTAGGGACAGAAGGTGGACAGTGGAGTCAAGTCAGAAGTCTGTTGTTAGAAGGGGAAAGGTCTGCATTAGTGGGAATAGTCATGACAGGAGGACATACACAGAAGCAAAAAACTGATAGCACTGACCACTGGCCAATGTCTTGGACTATGAGATAAGAAGAAATTTAAAAGAGGAATCTGAAATTGTGGACATGGAGAACTGATGGGTGATGGTATTGGCTGACTTCAGGGATTGCAAGAAAACACATGCGGGACCAGATAAGAGGGTAGATTTTACAGGACATTTCAGTAGAAATGATAGGGAACCGGAATTCACTGATGATCTTAGAGCTCAACGGGAAATGGATAGGAGTCAGAGGGCCACCCTGTGAAGTTAAGTAGGGGTCCAGCTTGACCTGAGGCAGCTCAGTCTCCTAAGTGCTCAAAGAATGTAGAAGAGAAACATGCCCTCTGTACAACAGCATCCTGCCTGACTTGACTGCCCAGACTTACATTTTCTTTCTTTTTCTTCTTTTCAGTTTTTTGTTTATAAAAGATATACATGCTTATCCTAGCAAATTTGGAAAGAGAACAGTTTAGAAATAGGAAAATAGAAAATTTCTCTGAATCCCACACTTAAAATGTTAGCATATTCTTTCTTTCTCTCTTTTGTTTTCCTTTTGGTATTTTCAAAACAGTTGGGGAATAGTGAATTGGTGAAATGGGTGAAGGTAGATACTTGTGGTTGTAAAATAAGTTCTGGGGATGTAATGTACAGTAAGATGATGATGGTTAATAACACTATTGCATGTTTATAAGTTGTGAAGACAGTAGTTCTTAAAAGATTTCATCTGTAAGAAAAAAGTCTAACTATGTAGGGTGATGGATGTTAACTAGATTATTGTGGTCATTTTGCAATATATACATACACTTATATATCAAATCATTGTGTTGTAAACCTGAAACTAATATAATGTTATTTGTCAATTATATCTCAATCATATAGCACAGGGAGCTCAACCCAGTTCTCTGTAACAACCTAGAGGAGTGGGATGGGCCATTCAAGAGGAAGGGCACATATGTATACTTATGACTGATGTATGTTGTATGGCACAACATTGTAAAGCAATTATTCTCCAATTAAAAATGTTTTAAAAATAGGAAAAAGGGTATAAATAAATAAATAAAATAAAACCTGGAAAACACATACACAGATACAGTTGAGATGTATATCATTGTTTATACAATTCTTTGTATTAATTTTTCCACTTAATATAAAGCACACATAACTTCAGTGTTTTAAAGGTCTTGATTGCAGCCACGAAATTAAAGGATGCTTTCTCTTTGGAAGGAAAGTTATGATCAACCTATATAGCATATTGAAAAGCAGAGATATTACTTTGCCAACAAAGGTCCGTCTAGTCAAGGCTATGGTTTTTCCAGTAGTCATGTATGGAAGTGAGATTTGGACTGTAAAGAAAGCTGAGCACCAAAGAATTGATGCTTTTGAACTGTGGTGTTGGAGAAGACTCTTGAGAGTCCCTTGGACTGCAGGAGATCCAACAAGTCCATCCTAAAGCAGATCAGTCCTGGATATTCATTGGAAGGTTTGATGTTGAAGCTGAAACTCCAATACTTTGGCTACCTGATGAGAAGAGCTGAGTCATTTGAAAAGACCCTGATGCTGGGAAAGATTGAGGGCAGGAGGAGAAGGGGATGACAGAGGATGAGATGGTTGGATGGCATTACCGACTCAATGTACATGAGTTTGAACAAGCTCCGGGAGTTGGTGTTGGACAAGGAGGCCTGGTGTGTTCAGCACATGGGGTCACAAAAAGTTGGGCACGAATGAGCTACTGAACTGAACTGTATAAAGGGGAGAGATGATAAAGCAAAAGAAAGAAAGAAGGAAGAAAAGGAAACAAGAAGAAGGAGAAATTGCATGGAGTTTGCTTTAATTTTGTTGCATAATAAAGAATTAATTTTGTCCCAGTTCCTAGCATAGGGCTTCTAAAGCCCTTGGGATTTCCAAAATGATAAAATAGTCTTTGTTAATCAGAAATGCATTGAATCACTATGCTATTCCTTTCATGATGCTAATGAAATTAGGTCCAAGTTGGCCCCTAGGTAACTTCAAGATAAAGGCTTGTCTACATGAAAGACTCAACACATGATTTGAGGGTTGGAACTCTGAGCCAAACCAACCTCCAGGAAATGGAGTAGGGATGGGGATCGAGGTCAATCATGTGACCAGTGACTTAATCAATCATACTTCTGTAATGCAACTCCAGTAACAGCTCTGAACAAAAAGTGTGAGCACACTGATGTAATGGGAGTGTGATGTGGCCTGATTTAATGAGAGGGTAAGGAGATGCTTTATCCCTCCCTGATCTCTCCATATGCATCCCTTCATTTGACTGGGCCTCCTGATTTGCATTCTTTATAATAAAACTGTAATCATAAGGATAGCATTTTCCAGATTTTTGTGTCATTCTAGGAAATAATTAAGCCTTTGGAGACCACACGGTGACTCCAAAACTTATGGCCAGTCAGCTAGAAGCACAGGTAGCCTGGAGATATCTGAAGTGTGCCTGGCATCTGAAGTACGGAACATCTTGCTGGAGAGCACGTCCTTTAACTTATGGGGTCTGTGCTAACCCTGATGGTTAGTGCCCAATTGTGGCACAACCAGTTGGGTTTCTCCCACATTAATCTATTTGAAGAAGGGCCCTGAGGAAGAGAGTTAATATATCAAGCATATCAGGTTTTAAAATAGAGTCACAAAAAGAGATTTCTTTTTTTATTTCATTAGCTTCCTCCTCACTTAAAAATGTTCATTTTTAAAATACAATGACAGTACACATTCTCAGGGCAAAAATGCCTTCAGAAATTGCATATTTAGGTATACTGCCTTCAAAATGCTAGTTTCTGTAATGAACTTTGTGTTCATTTACTGTAGCTTGAATTAGAAAGCAGAAGACTCTATTCAAACAATTGACAACATTCTCAACCTGTTAATATTTGATGTTTCAGTTTTCCTTCCTAATGGTTAAAAATAATCTTATAAATCAGAAAATCCAGCAGTGAGGTGTAGAATTCCAGTTTCTAGGTTATCACACATTTTTTTCATAAACAAATTTTTACTTCTGCAACTCAGTAAACCTGCCCCATGTTAGCTGAAGGATTGAAAGAGCTTCTTAAATGTGATCTTGTCTGAGGAGTGATTAAATGGTTCCCCTCTCTGAAAGGTCTCAATTCCTTTTTTGAGTTAATATTTATTGACAGATGTGTTCTTGTGACTGTTTTCCAGCAAATATTAGTCAGGCTGAAATTTCTTTAAAATATTCACCATGAGTGAGTTACCAGTATCATTGCTAAAATTTATGAAAATAATTTAATGCAATACTATTTTAATGAAAATAGAAACTCTTTTCAAGAAGGAAGATCAATGTTCTCTGTGTTACTCAAAAGTACTAAGGTGTTATGGACAATTATTAGGTGCTTGATAATAAGAGACATCTTAGATATATATCTTAGTATGTATATGTGTGCTTAGTCACTGAGTCATGTCCAACTCTGTGACTTCATGGACTGTAGCCTGCCAGGCTCCTCTGTCCTTGGGGATTTTTCAGGCAAGAATACTGGAGTGGGTTGCCATGCCCCCCTCCAGGGGATCTTTCTAACCCAGGGATTGAACCCAGGTCTTCTGCGTTCTTTCACCCAGGTTTTCCAGATTCTTTACCATCTGAGACACCAGGGAAGCCCCCTAGCAAGGCTAGGGGCTTCCAAACTTGGAGTCTAAGTACATAGTAACACCATGGATCACAAGTCCCTTGAATATTTGTGATCTGACTGATTAGGTTAGTAGTTTCAATTCTCAGGCAGTTACAAAATGGTCAAAGAGACCAGGAAAAGTTTGACCAAGAAAGGAGAGTTCAGTCCACATGACTTGTCCATTTCTGACTGCTCCTCCAGAGGAGATGTTGGGTGCCTCTTGACATTAACAGATTGTATAATTCCTGAGGGAGATCAACCCTGGGATTTCTTTGGAAGGAATGATGCTAAAACTGAAGCTCCAGTACTTTGGCCACCTTATGCGAAGAGTTGACTCATTGGAAAAGACCCTGATGCTGGGAGGGATTGGGGGCAGGAGGAGAAAGGGACGACCGAGGATGAGATGGCTGGATGGCATCATGGACTCAATGGACGTGAGTCTGAGTGAACTCTGGGAGTTGGTGATGGACAGGGAGGCCTGGCGTACTGCGATTCATGGGGTCGCAAAGAGTCGGACACGACTGCACAACTGAACTGAACTGAACTGATAATTCCTTGACAGAGTTTTTGCCATAAGCCCTATGAGGTCACCACGAAACTGCAGATTAGGACACAACTCTTGCTTTGCACTTTTGTGCATCTCAAACTTTCAGTCAGTCTCTCACACAGGCACAATGTAGATTTAGTAAAGTAAAGCAGAAAACGTGTTTACTAAGAGAACAAAGAAGTAGAGTTCCAAGCATCCTTACCTAGTCCTGAAGATCCCGGATGAGCCCCCAAGATGAAAGGTTGCTGCTACCAGGCATGAACATCACCAGGATTTGGGGCCTCTGGAGGAGAGGAATTAGATCTGGGGCTAGAGGCAAGGCTTGATCACTCAGGGCTTTTTATGTAGCAAAGTTTTATTAAAGTATAAAAGAGTGTGTAAATGGACATTTATCAAAATAAATATACATAGGTATATTTAACTATTTCCCTATTTGTAAATAATAATAAATTATTAACTATTTGTAAACTATGTATTTGCAAAGGAAATTATCAAATATCTTTCAAAAATGTAAGAATTTCATAATAAAAATAAGCTTAAAAATTGAGAGAAAATGCCATATTTCTGAGAAAACAAGGCTAAAAAACATTAAAGTTGATCTACAGTGTTATGTTAACTCATGTATACAGCACAATTATTTTATTATTTATATACACATATATATGTATATCCCCTGTAGGAGGACATGGAAACCCACTCCAGTATTCTTGCCGGAAAATCCCATGGACAGCGGAGCCTGGCGGGCTACAGTCTATAGGGTGGCACAGAGTTAGACTTAGCAACTGAAGCAACTTAGCATGCACTCACACACATATGTGTATATATATTCTTTTTCAAGAGCTATACAGTGTGTTCTTGTTTATTTTATATATAGTAATGAGCATATGTTTATGTCAAACTCCTAATTTATCCCTCCCCCTCTCTTTCCCCTTTGGTAACCATAAGGTTGTTGTCTATGTCTGTCTGTCTCAGTTTTATAAATAAGCTCATTTATGTAATTATTTTTTTTTAATTCTACATATAAGTGATATCATGTGATATTTATTTTTCCCTGTCTGACTTCACTTAGCATGATCATCTCTAACTCCATTCATGTTGCTGCAAATGGCATTATTTCTCTCTTTTTTATGGCTGAGTATTATTCAACACCTTCTTTGTCCATTCACCTGTCAATGGACATTTAGGTTGTTTCCATGTCTTGACTATTGTGAATAGAACCGCTATGAACATTAGGATACAGGTGTCTTTTTGAATTAGAGTTTTTTCCAGGGTATATGCCCAGGAATGGGATTTCTGGATCATATGATAATTCTACTTTTAGTTTTCTGAGAAACTTCAATAAGGTTTTGCACAATGGCTGCACCAACTTACATTCCCACCAACAGTAAAAGAGGGTTCCCTTTTCTCCAAACTCTCTCCAGCACTTGTTATTTGTAGACCTTTAAATGATGGCCATTTTAACTAATGTAAAGTGATACCTCATTGTAATTTTGATTTGCATTTTTCTAATAATTAACAGTGTTGAGCATCTTTTCATGTGCCTATTGGCCATCTGTATAACACTGCCCATTTTTTTAAGAAATGCATTCCTTATGGGCTGTCAGAACTGTTATACTCTTATTTTTCGAAATTAATTTTTATCGGAGTATAGCTGCTTTGCAGACTTCCTCAATGGCTCAGCAGTAAACAATCTGCTTGCAATTCAGGAGACGCAGGAGCTGTGGGCTTGATCCTTGGGTCGGGACAAGCCCCTGAAGACTTCTCCCAATGTAAAGTGATACCTCATTGTAATTTTGATTTGCATTTTTCTAATAATTAGTGTTGAGCATCTTTTCATGTGCCTATTGGCCATCTGTATAACACTGCCCATTTTTTTAAGAAATGCATTCCTTATGGGCTATCAGAACTGTTATACTCTTATTTTTCGAAATTAATTTTTATCGGAGTATAGCTGCTTTGCAGACTTCCTCAATGGCTCAGCAGTAAACAATCTGCTTGCAATTCAGGAGACGCAGGAGCTGTGGGCTTGATCCTTGGGTCGGGACAAGCCCCTGAAGGAGGAAATGACAACTCACTCCAGTATTCATGCCTGAAGAATCCTATGGAGAGAGAAGCCTGATGGGCTACAGTCCATGAGGTCACAAAGAATGGGACACGACTGAACATGAGTATGCATACGTATAGGTGCTTTATAATCTTGTGGTAGTTTCTATTGTATAGCAAAGTGAATCAGCTACCTGAATACACATATCCCCTTTGTTTTGGATTTCTTTCCAAAGAAAGGTCACCACAGAGCATTGAGTAGAGTTCCTTGAGCTATACAGTAGGTTCTCTATTTTATACATAGTGATATCCTGTTTTTAATGTTTTATTCTCTTGCATCAACAAAGTTACCTATATAAACTATCAAATAAAGCTAGAAAAATAATACAAGAAGACTAAATCAACACATGCCCCAAATCACAATAGGTACCTGTGGTTGCTTCATGTTTTTGCATCACATTTGTTTCCCTCTTTTCCCCAAAACACACATATTACAAGAGTATCGTTGATGAGCTTGGGGGAAGAAGCAAATGATGCCCTATCTCTGAAATAAAAAAATTCCCATCCAACCACTACACTGCCCTTGTAGTCCTTTCTGCCTCCATCAGGCATTCTGCCCTTACTTCACATATCTGTCATCTGCCTGGGAGGTGTGGCTTGCCTGGCCTTAAAAGGAAAGAGATGATGAGCCTGCAGAGGGGAGGAATTTGCTGAATCCTACGACCTCTCCCAGCAGACCTGGGGGAAGAGAGTATGAGGGGAGATTGCTGGTGGACAAGGACAGGCCTCTCCCTAGGCACATTGGGTTTGAAACACATCTCTTTCCATGAGGTAAGGCCAGGAAGGACCCTGATTCCTTGGATATGGATAGTTGTAGGTTTTAATTTCCTATCTTTAGAGAAATGTGCTGTTTTTACACTGTATTGGAACAAATAAATTTCTGTCTCACAATTTGTGTAGCAAATTAAAAGCATTTTCAACAGCCATGTCACAAGTCAATCTTTTTCTCTTTGGTTACTTGGATGGGGCTGAGAGGGACCCTGACCCTTCTGTCAATCTGCTCCTGCTTTATTCCACTACCTCCTGAGATATCTCAAAGTTCTGATAACTTCCCTGTATCTTACTGAATTCACTTGTAAACAGCACCTTTTCATCTTATGGAGCATACAAAAATTCAACAAGTAGATCCTGAATGTGAAATATTTGGGGTGTGGCCATTTTCAGATCAATTATTTAATGAGGTGAGATTCCCTCTTTCAAAGGAAGGTCTTCATTATGGAGCCCACTATGGAAAGTATATGGGATTCAGAATCCCCAAGATATAGCCAAATCCTGCCTTATCAGCTCTATAACTCTAGAAATGCTATTTAACCTTTTTGTATCTTGACGTCATTACCTTTAAAACGGGTATAATGTGCTGTGTGTGCTAAGTTGCTTCAACTGTGTCTAACCCTTTGAGACCCCATGGACTATGGCCCTCCAGACTCCTCTGTCCATGGGATTTTTCAGGCAAGAATACTGGAGGGGGTTGCCATTTCCTCCTCCAGGGGATTTTCCCTACCCAGAAATCAAACCCAAGTCTCTTTGGTGTCCTGCACTGGCAGGCGGGTTCTTTGACACTAGCACCTCTATCCACTCTATCATGGGTGTAATAAGTCATCTCAGATGGTTGTAAACTCAGACCTTTAATGTGTCAACTTGGCTAAGCTGAACTACATTTCCCAGAATTTCCTTCCCCCAGGTATGTTTCCAGTTACAGGACATTTTGCACAGCTTCTTAGGCAGAAGTGAGGCAGCAGCTGTGTTGCTATTGCTCTTGGCTTGTTGAGCAGAGATACACATGATGTCTTACCCGGTTGTTCCCCAGCGGCCACCAGCTTGGCACCTGCTCCACCTGCCCTGATCCTCCCTCAGCATCTCCCTCTCCCAAATCAAGATTGTGTTTAGCTCTACAACAAAGAGCGTCAGCTTCTCCTGCAGGTCATCTGTGTCATCAAAACTGGAGGTCTTTTGTTGTAAAATTAGCTGTCCTTACAAAAATGCCTTCATTTGCAGGATTTGCTAATTTGCATGGTGTAGATACAGTCTTTGCAGCTGATTTCACCCTGACATTGTGGTGTCACTGAATGTGACTCACAGGAGCTAACATGCACAGGCCCTAGCATACTGCTGCTGATGGCAGCCCATCTGTTTTTGTCAGTTACAATGCATGCTGTGAGCTCCAGCTTCTCTCCATGCTACATCCATCTTCCCTTCCTATATGCAACTTCAAGTTGCAGTTTAGATGAGAAGACATCAGCCTTTCACAGGCTTTTAACCAGTTCTCACAATTGCATAAAATCAAATTCCTAGAACAACCCCTGTATATACATGTGCACATGCATAATTCCTAAGAGCCTCACATCTCTGATTGAATACAGACCCTTAACTAATATGAGAAGTTTGAGATAAGTTATGTGAAACACACAGAAATAGCAACTGTACACAGGAGACATTAAAAAATGCTGACTTCACATGTGGTATATGCGTGTACCTATATATAAGGTATGTCAGTCACCTCAGTTGATCAGTCATGTCTGAAACTTTGCAACCCCATAGACTGCAGCATACCAGGCTTCCATGTCCATCACCAACTCCTAGAGCTTGCTCAAACTCATCTACATTAAGTTGGTGATGCCATCCAACCATCTCATCCTCTGTCATCCCCGTCTCCTCCTGCCTTCAATCTTTCCCAGCATTAAGGTCTTTTCCAATAAGTCAGTTCTTCACATCAGGTGGCCAAAGTATTGGAGCTTCAGCTTCAGCATCAGTCCTTCCAATGAATATTCAGGACTGATTTCCTTTAGGATGGACTGGTTGGATCTCCAAGGGACTCTCAGGAGTCTTTTCCAACACCACAGGTCAAAAGCATCAATTCTTCAGCACTCAGATTTCTTTATAGTCCAACTCTCACATCCATACATGACTACCTGAGAAATCATAGATTTGACTTCAGATGGATCTTTGTTTCAAAGTAATGTCTCTGCTTTTTAATATGCTATCTAGATTGGTGATTGCTTTTCTTCCAATGAACAAGTGTCTTTTAATTTCATGGCTGTAGTAACCATTTGCAGTGATTTTGGAGCCCAAGAAAAGAAAGTCTGTCACTGTTTCCATTGTTTCCCCATCTATTTGCCACAAAGCAGTGGTACTGGATGCGATGATATTTGTTTTTTGAATGTTGAAGTCTTTTCCAACACCACAGGTCAAAAGCATCAATTCTTCAGCACTCAGATTTCTTTATAGTCCAACTCTCACATCCATACATGACTACCTGAGAAATCATAGATTTGACTTCAGATGGATCTTTGTTTCAAAGTAATGTCTCTGCTTTTTAATACGCTATCTAGATTGGTGATTGCTTTTCTTCCAATGAACAAGTGTCTTTTAATTTCATGGCTGTAGTAACCATTTGCAGTGATTTTGGAGCCCAAGAAAAGAAAGTCTGTCACTGTTTCCATTGTTTTCCCATCTATTTGCCACAAAGCAGTGGTACTGGATGCAATGATATTTGTTTTTTGAATGTTGAGTTTTAAGCCAGCTTTTTCACTCACCTCTTTAACCTTCATCAAGAGGCTCTTTCGTTCCTCTTTGCTTTCTGCCATAAAGGTGGTGTCATCTGCATATCTGAGGTTATTGATTTTTCTCTCTGCAGTCTTGATTCCAGCTTGTGTTTCATCCAGCCCTGCATTTTGCATGATGTACTCTGCATATAAGTTAAATAAGCAAGGTGACAATATACACCCTTGACATATTCCTTTCCCAATTTGGAACCAATCCATTGTTCTGTGTCCAGTTCTAACTGTTGCTTCTTGACCAGCATACAGATTTTTTAGAAGGCAGTTAAGGTGTTCTGGTATTCCTATCTCTTTAAGAATTTTCCACAGTTTGTTGTGATCCACACAGTGAAAGGTTTTGGCATAGTCAATAAAGCAGAAGTAGATATTTTGCTGGAATTCTGTTGCTTTTTCTATGATCCAACAGATTCTGGCAATTTGATCTCTGGTTCATCTGCCTTTTCTAAATCCAGCTTGAACATCTGGAAGTTTTTGGTTCACATACAGTTGATGTGTACATAGGTACTGTATATATATGTATGTATTTATATATATATACAATGGAATATTATTCAGTCATTAACTTGAATGAAATAATACCATTTGCAGCCACATGGCCGGACTTAGAGATTATTATACTAAGTCAGATAAGGTAAATATCATATGATATCACTTATAAGTGGAATATAATTAAAATAATACAAATGTACTTATTTACAATAACAGAAATAGACTCACAGAGATAGAAAATAAACCTATGGTTACCAAAGGGGAAAGAGGGGGTGGGAGAAATTAAGAATTTGGAGTTAACAGATATACATTATGATATATAAAATAGATTAACAATAAAGGCCTATTGCATAGTGCAGGGAACTATGTTCAATATTTCTAATAACTTCTAGTGGAGAAAAATCTGAAAAAGAATGTTTACATGTGTTTATTTACATATGCATAACTTAATCACTTTGCTGTACTCCTGAATCACTGTGAGCCAATAATTCAATTAAAAAAAAACATGTTGATTTCTGATGGCTAACAAACACATGAAAAGATGTTCAAGATGGCTCATTATTAGATAAATGCAAGTGAAAACTATGATGAGATATCACCTCACANCTTTATAACAAATGTTAAAGGGACTTACACACTCAAGAAATGTAACAGAAGAAAAAAGATCTAAAAAATCAACCCTAAACAAAAAGAAAATGGCAATTGGAACATATATATCAATAATTACTTTAAATGTAAATGGATTAAATGCTCCAACCAAAAGACACAGACTGGCTGAATGGATACAAAAGCAAAACCCATATATATGCTTGTCTACTAGAAATCCACTTCAGACCTAAAGACACATAGAGACTGAAAGTGAGAGGATGGAAAAATATATTGCATGCAAATGAGAAGTAAAAGAGAGCAGGAGTAGCAATCCTTGTATCAGACAAAGCAGACCTTAAAATAAAGAAAATTACAAGAGATAAGGAAGGACACTACATAATGATCAAGGGATCAGTCCAAGAAGACATAACAATTATAAATATCTATGCACCCAACACAGAAGCACCTCAATACATAAGACAAACACTAATGGACATAAAAGGAGAAATTGACAATAACACAATAATAGTAGGAGACTTTAACACCCCACTCACACCAAGAGACAGATCATCAAAGCAGAAAATTAATAAGGAAACACAAGTCTTAAATGACACATTAGATGAGATGGATTTCACTGATATCTTCAGGACATTCCATCCAAATGCAGAATACACCTACTTCTCAAGGGTACATGGAACATTCTCCAGGCTAGACCACATCTTATGTCACAAATCAAACATCAGAAAATTTAAGAAAATTGAAATCGTATCAGGCATCTTCTCCGACCACAAAGCTATGAGACTAAGTATCAATTACAAGAAAAAAACTGTAAGAAACACAAACACATGGAGATTAAACAACATGTTTCTAAATAACCAACAGGTTACTGAAGAAGTTAAAAGGGAAATTAAAAAATTCCTAGAAACAAATGACAATGAAAACACGACAACTCAAAACCTATGGGATGCAGCAAAAGCAGCTCTAAGAGGGACATTTATGACAATACCACCCTACCTCAAGAAACAAGAAACATATGGAACAGACAACCTAACTTTACACCTAAGACAACGGCAGAAAAAAGAAAAAAAAAAAAAAGCCCTGAAATTAGTAGAAGGAAAGAAATATAAAGATCTGAGCAGAAATAAATGAAAAAGAAATGAAAGAATAGTAAAGATTAATAAAACTAAAAGCTGGTTCTTTGAGAAGATAAACTAAATTGACATACCTTTCGTCAGACTCATCAAGAAAGAAAGAGGGAAGAATCAAATCAACAAAATTAGAAATGAAAAGGAAAGGTTAAAACAGACAATGCAGAAATACAAACAATTATGAGACTATTATGCACAACTATATGGTAATAAAATGGATAACATGGAAAAATTTGACAGATTCTTTAAAAAGTTCAATCTTCCAAGACTGAACCAGGAAGAAATAGAAATTACGAACAACCCAATTGCAAGCACTGAAATTGAACCTGTGATCAAAAATCTCCCAAAAAACAAACACCCAGGACCAGATGGCTTCAAAGGACAATTCTATCAATCATCTCAGTTCAGTTCAGTTCAGTCCAGTCTTTCAGTCGTGTCCGACTCTTGAATCACAGCACGGCAGGCCTCCCTGTCCATCACCAACTCCTGGAGTTCAAACAAACTCATGTCCATCAAGTCAGTGATGCCATCCAGCCATCTCATCCTCTGTCATCCCCTTCTCCTCCTGCCCCCAATCCCTCCCACCATCAGGGTCTTGGATCTCCTTGCAGTCCAAGGGACTCTCAAGAGTCTTCTCCAACACCACAGTTCAAAAGCATCAATTCTTCGGCGCTCAGCTTTCTTCAAAGTCCAACTCTCACATCCATACATGACCACTGGAAAAACCATAGCCTTGACTAGACAGAGCTTTGTTGGCAAAGTAATGTCTCTGCTTTTCAGTATGCTGTCTAGATTGGTCATAATTTTCCTTCCAAGGAGTAAGCGTCTTTTAATTTCATGGCTGCAATCACCATCTGCAGTGGTTTTAGAGCCCCCGAAAATAAAGTCTGACACTGTTTCCACTATTTCCCACGAACTGATGGGACCAGATGCCATGATCTTTGTTTTCTGAATGTTGAGCTTTAAGCCAACTTTTTCACTCTCCTCTTTCACTTTCTCAAGAGGCTTTTTAGTTCCTCTTCACTTTCTGCCATAATGGTGGTGTCATCTGAATATCTGAGGTTATTGATATTTCTCCCAGTAATTTTGATTCCAGCTTGTGCTTCTTCCAGCCCAGCGTTTCTCATGATGAACATCTAATGCCTAGCCTTCTAAAACTCTTTCAAAAAACTGCAGAAGAAGGAACAGTTCCAAAGTCATTCTACAAGGGCACCATCAATCTGATACCAAAATCAGACAAAGACAACACAAAAAAAGAAAATTACAGGCCAATCTCACTGATGAACCTAGATGAAAAAATCCTCAACAAAATTTTAGCTAACAGAATTCAGCAACACATCAAAAAGCTCATACATCACAATAAAGTTGGGTTTATACCAAGAATGCAAGGATTCTTCAATATATGCAAACAATCAATGTGATAAACTATATTAACAAATTGAAAAAAAGATCATATCATCTCAGTGGATGCAGAAAAAGCCTTTGACAAAATTTAGTACCCATTTATGATTAAAACTCTTCAAAAAACGGGCACAGAAGGAACTTTCTTCAACATAGTAAAGGGCATATATGATAAGCCTACAGCAAACATTCTCAACGGTGAAAAACTGAAAGCATTCCCCCTAAGATTTCACCACTATTATTCAATACAGTTCTGGAAGTCCTAGCTATAGCAATCAGAGAAGAAAAAAATAATAAAAGGAATTCAGATCAGAAAAGAAGTAAAGCTCTCACTGTTTGCAGATGACATGATACTGTACATAGAAAACCCTAAAGGCAGTATCAGAAAATGAGTAGAGCTAATCAGTGAATTTAGCAAAGTTGCAGGATACAAAATCAATACACAGAAATCATTGTCATTTCTATATACTAACAATGAAAAATCATAAAGAGAAATTAAGGAATCAATCCCATTCACCATTGCAACAAAAAAATTAAGTATCTAGGAATAAACTTACCTAAGGAGACAAAAGAACTGTACACAGAAAATTATAAGACACTGATGAAAGAAATCAAAGAGACATTAACAGATGGAGAGATATTCCATGTTTCTGGGTAGGAAGCATCAAAATTGTGAAAATGGCTGTACTACCAAATGCAATCTACAGATTCGATGCGATCCCTATCAAATTACCAATGGCATTTTTCACAGAACTAGAACAAAAAATTTCACAATTCATATGGAAACACAAAAGATCCCAAATAGTCAAAGCAGTCTTGAGAAAGAATGGAATTGGAAGAAGCAACCTTCCTGACTTCATGTTATACTACAAAGCTACAGTCATCAAGATAGTATGGTATTGGCACAAAAACAGAAATATAGACCAAGAGAAAAAGATAGAAAGCCCAGAAATAAACCCATGCACCTATGGGTACCTTATTTTTGACAAAGGAGGCAAGAATTTACAATGGGGCAAAGATAGGCTCTTCAATAAATGGTGCTGGGAAAACTGGACAGCTACATGTAAAAGAATGAAATTACAACACTTCCTAACACCTACACAAAGATAAACTCAAAATGGATTAAAGACCTAAATGTAAGGCCAGAAACTATTAAAATTCTTAGAGGAAAACAGGCAGAACACTCGATGACATAAAGCAAGATCCTCTATGACCCATCTCCTAGAGTAATGGAAATAAAAACAAAGTAAACAAGTGGGACTTGATTAAACATGAATGCTTTTGCACAGCAAAGGAAACAATAAGCAAGGTGAAAAGACAGCCCTCAGAATGGGAGAAAATAATAGCAAATGAAACAACTGACAAAGGATTAATTTCCAAAATATACAAGCAATTCATACAACTCAATGCCAGAAAAACAAACAACCCAACCAAAAAGTGGGAAAAAGACCTAAACAGACATTTCTCCAAAGAAGACATATAGATGGCTAACAAACACATGAAAAGATGCTCAACATTGCTCATTATTAGAGAAATGCAAATCAAAACTACAATGAGATATCACCTCACACCAGTCAGAATGGCCATCATCAAAAAATCTACAAATGCTGGAGAGGGTGTGGAGGAAAGGGAACGCTCTTCACTGTTGATGGGAATGTAAATTGATACAGCCACTACAGAAGATGGTATGGAGATTCCTTAAAAAACTAGGAATAAAACCACCATAAGCGCCAGCAATCCCACTCCTAAGCATATACCCTGAGGAAACCAGAGCTGAAAAAGACCCATGTATCCCACTGTTCACTGCAGCACTATTTCCAATAGCTAGAACATGGAAGCAACCTAGATGTCCATCGACAGATGAATAGATAAAGATGCTGTGGTACATATACACAATGGAATATTACTCAGCCATAAAAGGAAGGCATTTGAGTCAGTTCTGATGAGGTGGATGAATAGAACCGATTATACAGAGTGAATTGAGTCAGAAAGAGAAAGATAAATATTGTATTCTAATGAATATATGTGGAATCTAGAAAAATAGTACTGAAGAATTTATAGGGCAACAATGGAGAAAAAGACATAGAGAAGAAACTTATGGACATGGAGTGAGGGTAGGAGAGGATGAGACATTCTTCACCACCTCAAATTCTATTTTATTATGCCTGTGTTAGGGCCCAAGAAATCTGCATTTTGACAATTTTCCAAACTTGAGAAAGCAACACATGCACAGTACAGAAAAAACAGGGACCTGCTGCAGACATTCTCACATGATTGGAAGTACTGTTCTCATGAACTTCCTTCATTTTCAGTTTTCTTGGCAGCATCAGTTTCTAAGGCTTCAGACTTCCATCAATGAGATATTCAGTAGTTACATGGATCAAATAGTTTCCAAGAAACTGTTACTGATATTAAGTTTGCCAAATACCTGTATAAGCTTATACTGAAGCTGATTAATCTCAATAAACTATCACTGATATTAAGTTTGCCAAATACCTGTATAAGCTTATACTGAAGCTGATTAATACAAACCATTTTCTTCACAAGCCTTGGATTATAAAAACAAATGACAGAAACTTATTGCACAGAGGCATTTATTAGAAATCTGCAGTAAGCCAGGCCTTTAAGGGAAAAACATCTAAAAACATACTCTATCCTTGAGCCAAAAGAAGGCACAAACTTATAAACACAATACAAGATACAGCAGCATGATTTTATGAAGCAATCAAAATTATGAAAGACTTCATGTCGGTCCCTCAACATAGGATTTTTGAATCAGTATTCGCCAGTACTGGTAGTATGGCAATCAGTATTCTAACAGAAAATGCAAGCAAAGGCACAGAGGTTTGAACAGGGTGTGTTTAGTATTGCTGGGGCACGAAAGTGCATGAACTGTAAGCACAGAGGTAAGCACTTTCAGAAATATGTGTGTGCATGTGTGTGTATAAACACGGATATAAACATATCAATGGATATATCTGTACATCCAACTGCCAATTCACTATATACATACTCCTTACTTTTTAATCCTTCCAAAACCAAACTCTTGATTTCCACTCCTTAGTTTCTCCATTTTCACAAATGGTAATCCCATTCTTTTAGTTGCTCAGGCCGAAATCCTTGGGGTCCTCCTTGAAACTGCTTCTGTCATATCCACCTCACAACCTACCAGCACTTCTTGTCATTCGACTTTGCAACGTATCTAAAACCTGACCACTTCCCACGTCCTCCACAGCATCCACCCAGTTTGAGCTATTAGTACCTCATCCTTGGATTTCTGGAGTGGCCTCTAATTCATCTCCATTTGTACATAAGAACCAGAGTAATCCTTTAAAGACATGCCACCCCTGAGCTCATGATCATGTCTCTTCAGCTCAAAATCTTCTAACTCACTCAGAATCAAATCCAAATTCCATAAAGGAGCTCTAAAGACACCCTCTACCCCAGTGCTTTCTGACTGTATTTCCTTCCCTTCTCCCTTACTCACATGGCTCTAGCCTCTGTGGTGTCCCTGCTGTTGTGTGAATATAACTACCACGCTTCCACTTCAGAGCCTCTGCATTGTTGCTCTGCTTCTTCTGCCTGGACTGATCGTCCCTAGGTATCTGTATCATTTGTTCTCTCATTTCACTCACATCCCTGTTCCATTGTCTCCTGATTAAAAAGGACTTCCCTAATGTCTCCTAGTGTATCACGTCACCTAGCTCTATTCTTTCTTATTGGCATTCACTGCTATCCGACATTATCTATTTATTCATATCCTACCATTACAACCATCACTAGAACTGCAGATCCATCAGAACAGACCACGTTTTGTTCACTACTCATTTTCACTATCTGGAATAGTGTCTAGCACATGGAAGACATCCAATTAATTTTTGCTGAATGAATGACTGTTGACTAAATATTTGCTCAATTGATAACTGTTGACTAAATATATTCATATAGCCCTTACCGAAGTTAACAGCTTCCTTGGTGGCTCAACTGGTTAAGCAGCTGCCTGCTAATGCAGGAGACTCAAGAAACGTGGGTTTGAACCTGGGGTCGGAAAGATCCCCGGGAGAAGAAAATGGCAACCCACTCCAATATTCTTGCCTGGAAAATTCAATGGATAGAGGAGCCTGGTTTGCTATATATATAGTCCATGGGGTCTCAATGAGTTGTACATGACTCAGAGCTCACCACACAAACAAGCTAATTAGAAAGATGACTAGAAGGAGTATGGAAGACATTTGAGCTGTACAACATTGAGAGCAGAGATATCTGATGAAACATAACTAAAATCAGATAAGGCAGTGAGAATGAGACAGCTATGAAATTAGTTAAATGAAAGAAACAGAATCTACAACTGACTGGATGTGGGAGCTTAGGTCAATGAAGGAGGAATATGCCTTCCAGGAATTAAAAAAAAAATTAGCAAAGAGTAAAATCAATTTTAGATATGTTGGAGTTGAGGTTCAGTTCAGTTCAGTCACTCAGTCGTGTCCAACTCTTTGCGATCCCATGAACTGCAGCATGCCAGGCCTCCCTGTCCATCACCATCTCCCGGAGCTCACTCAGACTCACGTCCATCAAGTCACTTATGCCATCCAGCCTTCTCATCCTCCATCGTCCCCTTCTCCTCCTGCCCCCAATCCCTCCCAGCATCAGAGTCTTTTCCAATGAGTCAACTCTTCACATGAAGTGGCCAAAGTACTGGAGCTTCACCTTTAGCATCATTCCTTCCAAAGAAATCCCAGGGCTGATCTCCTTCAGAATGGACTGGTTGGATCTCCTTGCAGTCCAAGGGACTCTCAAGAGTCTTCTCCAACACCACAGTTCAAAAGCATCAATTCTTCGGTGCTCAGATTTCTTCACAGTGCAACTCTCACATCCATACATGACCACTGGAAAAACCATAGCCTTGACTAGATGGACCTTTGTTGGCAAAGTAATGTCTGCTTTTCAATATGCTTTCTAGGTTGGTCATAACTTTCCTTCCAAGAAGTAAGCGTCTTTTAATTTCATGGCTGCAGGCACCATCTGCAATGATTTTGGAGCCCCAAAAAATTAAGTCTCATATTGTTTTCACATTGTTTCCCCATCTATTTCCCATGAAGTGATGGGACCAGATGCCATGATCTTCGTTTTCTGAATGTTGAGCTTTAGGCCAACTTTTTCACTCTCTTCTTTCACTTTCATCAAGAGGCTTTTTGGTTCCTCTTCACTTTCTGCCATAATGGTGGTGTCCATTTGCATATCTGAGGTTATTGATATTTCTCCCAGCAATCTTGATTCCAGCTTGTGCTTCTTCCAACCCAGCAGTTCTCATGATGTACTCTGCATAGAGGTTAAACAAGCAGGGTGACAATATACAGCCTTGACGTACTCCTCTTCCTATTTGGAACCAGTCTGTTGTTCCATGTCCAGTTCTAACTGTTGGAACCAGTCTGTTGTTCCATGTCCAGTTCTAAGTGTTGCTTCCTGACCTGCATTCAGATTTCTCAAGAGGCAGGTTAGGTGATCTGGTATTCCCATCTCTCTCAGAATTTTCCACAGTTTATTGTGATCCACACAGTTAAAGGCTTTGGCAGAGTCAATAAAGCAGAAATAGATGTTTTTCTGGAACTCTCTTGCTTTTTCCATGATCCAGCGGATGCTGGCAATTTGATCTCTGGTTCCTCTGCCTTTCCTAAAACCAGCTTGAACATCAGGAAGTTCACGGTTCACGTATTGCTGAAGCCTGGCTTGGAGAATTTTAAACATTAGTTTACTAGCATGTGAGATGAGTGCAATTGTGCGGTAGTTGGAGCATTCTTTGCATTGCCTTTCTTTGGGATTGGAATGAAAACTGGCCTTTTCCAGTCCTGTGGCCACTGCTGAGTTTTCCAAATTTGCTGGCATATTGAGTGCAGCACTTTCANTTTGATCTCTGGTTCCTCTGCCTTTTCTAAAACCAGCTTAAACATCAGGAAGTTCATGGCTCATATATTGCTGAAGCCTGGCTTGGAGAATTTTGAGCAGTACTTTACTGGTGTGTGAAATGAGTGCAATTGTGCAGTAGTTTGAGCATTCTTTGGCATTGCCTTTCTTTGTGATTAGAATGAAAATTGACCCTTTCCAGTCCTGTGGCCACTGCTGAGTTTTCCAAATTTGCTGGCATATTGAGTGCAGCACTTTCACAGCATCATCTTTCAGGATTTGAAATAGCTCCACTGGAATTCCATCACCTCCACTAGCTTTGTTCGTAGTCATGCTTTCTAAGGCCCACTTGACTTCACATTCCAGGATGTCTGGCTCTAGGTGAGTGATCACACCATCATGATTATCTTGGTCATGAAGATCTTTTTTGTACAGTTCTTCTGTGTATTCTTGCCATCTCTTCTTAATATCTTCTGCTTCTGTTAGGTCCAGACCATTTCTGTCCTTTATCGAGCCCATCTTTGCATGAAATGTTCCCTTGGTATCTCTAATTTTCTTGAAGAGATCTCTAGTCTTTCCCATTCTGTTCTTTTCCTCTATTTCTTTGCATTGATCNTGTGTATTCTTGCCAACTCTTCTTAATATCTTCTGCTTCTGTTAGGTCCAGACCATTTCTGTCCTTTATCAAGCCCATGTTTGCATGAAATGTTCCCTTGGTATTTCTAATTTTCTTGAAGAGATCTCTAGTCTTTCCCATTCTGTTCTTTTCCTCTGTTTTTTTTGCATTGATCGCTGAGGAAGGCTTTCTTATCTCTTCTAGCTATTCTTTGGAACTCTGCATTCAGATGCTTATATCTTTCCTTTTCTCCTTTGTTTTTCACTTCTCTTCTTTTAACAGCTATTTGTAAGGCCTCCTCAGAAAGCCATTTTGCTTTTTTGAATTTCTTTTCCATGGGGATGGTCTTGATTTCTGTCTCTTGTACAATGTCACGAACCTCCATCCATAGTTCATCAGGCACTCTATCTATCAGAGCTAGGCCCTTAAATCTATTTTTCACTTCCACTGTATAATCATAAGGGATTTGATTTAGCTCATACCTGAATGATATAGTGGTTTTCCCTACTTTCTTCAATTTAAGTCTGAATTTGGTAATAAGGAGTTCAGGCTTTAGTGTAGTCAATGAAGCAGAAGTAGATGTTTTTCTGAAATTCTGTTACTTTTTCTATAATCCAACAGATATTGGCAATTTGATCTCTGGTTCCTCTGCCTTTTCTAAAGCCAGCTTGAACATCTGGAAATTATCAGTTCACATAATGTTGTAGCCTAGCCTGGAGAATTTTGAGCATTGCTTTGCTAGAATATAAGACAAATGCACTTGTGCAGTAGTTTGAACATTCTTTGGTATTGCCTTTCTTTGGGACTAGAATGAAAAGTGACCTTTTCCAGTCCTGTGGCCTCTGCTGAGTTTTCCAAATTTTCTGGCATATTAAGTGCAGCACTTTCACAGCTTCATCTTCTAGGATTTGAAATAGCTCAGCTGGAATTCCATCATCTCCACTAGCTTTTTCATAGTGATGCTTCCTAAGGCCCACTTGACTTTACATTTTGGGATGTCTGGCTCTAGATTATTGATCATACCATCATGGTTATCTGTGTCATG
Organism: Aepyceros melampus; assembly: GCA_006408695.1. Classification (NCBI taxonomy): domain Eukaryota; kingdom Metazoa; phylum Chordata; class Mammalia; order Artiodactyla; family Bovidae; genus Aepyceros; species Aepyceros melampus. The sequence goes on from SJXQ01010441.1 coordinate 29,765, forward strand.
AAGATCCTTTTTGTACAGTTCTTCTTTGTATTATTGCTACCTCTTCTTAATATCTTCTGCTTCTATTAGGTCGATTCCATTTATGTCCTTTATTGTGCCCATCATTGCATAAAATGTTCCCTTGGTGTCTCTAATTCTTTTGAAGAGATTTCTTGTCTTTCCCATTCAATTGTTCTCTGCTATTTTTTTGAATTTATTACTTCAATTCAGTTGCTCAGTTGGGTCCAGCTCTTTGAGACCACACGGACTGCAGCACACCAGGCTTCCTTGTGGATAGCCCAGCCTCTTTTTACCCTGAATAGGTGAAACGTACTGTCAGATGACCTTACATCAAGAAGTGGCAAGCAGCCTGATTCATTAGAAGTGAAGTTGCTTGATCATGGGCAATCTCCTTGAGACTCCATGACATGTAGCCAACCAGGTTGCTCTGTCCATGGAATTGTCCAGGCAAGAGTATTGGAGTGGTTGCCATTTCCTTCTCCAAGGGATCTTCCCAATCCAGGAATTGAAGCTGTGTCTCTCCCATGGCAAGCAGACATTTTACCCTCTGAGCCACCAGGGAAGCCCATTTATTACTTAGGAAGCCTTTTTTATTTTTTTAAATCCATCCTTGGTATTCTTGTAGCTCTGCATTCAGATGAGTATATCTTTCCCTTTCTCCTGTGTCTTTCATTTCTCTTCTTTCTCAGCTATTTGTAAGGTTTCCTCAGACAGCCATTTTGTCTTTTTGCATTCCTTCTTCCTAGGGGTGGTTTTGATCATCACTTCCTGAACAATGTTCTAAAGCTATGTCCATACATCTTCAGCCACTCTGCCTATCAGATCTTATCTCTGAATCTATTTGTCACTTCCACTGTATAATTGGACTTCCCTGGTGGCTCAGACGGTAAAGTGTCTGCCTAAAATGCGGGAGACCTGGGTTCAATTCCTGGGTCGGGAAGATCTCTTGGAGAAGGAAATGGCAACCCACTCCAGTATTCTTGCCTGGAAAATCCCATGGATGGAGGAGCCTGGTAGGCTAAAGGTCATGGGGCGACTTCACTGACTCACTGTGTAATTGTAAGGGATTAGATTTAGGTCATACCTGGATGGTCTAGTTTTCCCTACCTTCTTCAAATTAAGTCTGAATTTGACAATAAAGAGTTCATGATCTGAGCCATAGTCAGCTCCTGGTCATGTTTTTGCTGATTGTATGAAGCCTCTCCATCTTCAGCTGCAAAGAATAGAATCAATCTGATTTCAGTATTGACCATCTGGTGATGTCCATGTGTAAAGTTTTCTCTTGTGTTGTTGAAAGAGGAAGTTTGCTTTGACTAGTGCATTTTCTTGGCAAAACTCTGTCAGCCTTTGCCCTGCTTCATTTTGTACTCCAAGGCCAAACTTGCCTGTTACTCCAGGTATACCTTGATTCCTACTTTTGCATTCTAATCCTCTATGTTGAAAATGACATCTTTTTTTTTCTTTTTTCTTTTTTTTTTTTGGTATTGTTCTAGAAGGTCTTGTAGGTTTTCATAGAACCATTCTACTGTTTCTTCAGCATTTGTGGTTGGGGCATAGACTTGGATTACTGTGATATTAAATGGCTTGCCAGGACATCTTTTTTTTTTTTATTTTTTCTTTTTTTTTTTTTTTGGTATTAGTTCTAGAAGGTCTTGTAGGTTTTCATAGAATCATTCTACTGTTTCTTCAGCATTTGTGGTTGGGGCATAGACTTGGATTACTGTGAAATTAAATGGCTTGCCTTGGAAACAGAGATCATTCTGTCATTTCTGAGATTGCACCCAAGTACTGCATTTTTGTGACTGCATCCATGGGAATTAAAAGATGCTTACTCCTTGGAAGAAAAGTTATAACCAACCTAGATAGCATATTGAAAAGCAGAGACGTTACTTTGCTAACAAAGTTCCATCTAGTCAGGGCTATGGTTTTCCAAGTGGTCATGTATGGATGTGAGAGTTCGACTGTGAAGAAGGCTGAGCGCCGAAGAACTGATGCTTTTGAACTGTGGTGTTGGAGAAGACTCTTGAGAGTCCCTTGGACTGCAAGGAGATCCAGCCAGTCCATTCTGAAGGAGATCAACCCTGGGTGTTCTTTAGAAGGAATGATGCTAAAGCTGAAATTCCAATACTTTGGCCACCTCATGCAAAGAGCTGACTCATTGGAAAAGACTCTGATGCTGGGAGGGATTGGGGACAGGAGGAGAAGGGAACGACAGAGGATGAAATGGCTGGATGGCATCACTGACTTGATGGACATGAGTTTGATTGAACTCCGGGAGATGGTGATGGACAGGGATGCCTGGCGTGCTGTGATTCATGGAGTTGCAGAGTCAGACACAACTTAGCGACTGAACTGAACCAAACCAAACTGTACTGCATTTTGGATTCTTTTTTTGACTGTGAGGGATACTCCATTTCTTCTAAGGGATTCTTGCCCACAGTAGTAGATATATGGTCATCTGAATTAAATTCCCCCATTTTAGTCCATTTAGTTCACTGATTCTTGAAATGTCACTTTTCACTCTTGCCATCTCCTGTTTGACCGCTTCCAGTTTGACTTGATTCATGGACCTAACATTCCAGATTGCTATGCAGTATTGCAATATTGAACTAAAATGGACTGGAATGGGTGAATTTAACTCAGATGACTATTATATCTACTACTGTGGGCAGGAATCCCTCAGAAGAAATGGAGTAGCCATCATGGTAAACAAAAGAGTCCAAAATGCAGTACTTGGATGCAATCTCAAAAATGACAGAATGATCTCTGTTGGTCTCCAAGACAAACCATTCAATACCGCAGTAATCCAAGTCTGTGCCCCAACCAGTAACACTGAAGAAGCTGAAGTTGAACAGTTTTATGAAGACCTACAAGAGCTTTTAGAACTAACACTCAAAAAAGATGTCCTTTTCATTATAGGGGACTGGAATGCAAAAGTAGGAAGTCAAGAAACACCTGGAGTAACAGGCAAATTTGGCCAATGTGAGAGTTGGACTGTGAAGAAGGCTGAGCGCCAAAGAATTGATGCTTTTGAACTGTGGTGTTGGAGAAGACTCTTGAGAGTCCCTTGGACTGCAAGGAGATCCAACCAGTCCATTCTGAAGGAGATCAGCCCAAGGAATTTCTTTAGAAGGAATGATGCTAAAGCTGAAACTCCAGTACTTTGGCCACTTCATATGAAGAGTTGACTCATTGGAAAAGACCCTGATGCTGGGAGGGATTGGGGGCAGGAGGAGAAAGTGACGACAGAGGATGAGATGGCTGGATGGCATCACTGACTCTATGGCCGTGAGTTTGAGTGAGCTTTGGGAGCTGGTGATGGACAGGGAAGCCTGGTGTGCTGCAGTTCATGGGGTTGCAAAGACTCAGACACAACTGAGCGACTAAAGTGAACTGAAGTGATGCAATATTGCTCTTTACAGCATCGGACCTTGCTTCTATCACCAGTCCCATCCCACAACTGGGTGTGGTTTTTGCTTTGGTTCCATCCATTCTTTCTTTCTGGAGTTATTTCTCCACTGATCTCCAGTAGTATATTGAGCACCTACTGACCTGGGGAGTTCATCTTTCAGTGTCCTATCTTTTTGCCTTTTCATACTGATCATGGAGTTCTCAAGGCAAGAATACTGATGTGGTGTGCCATTCCCTTCTCTAGTGGGCCACATTTTGTCAGAACTCTCCACCATGACCTGTCCATCTTCAGTGGCCCTACAAGGCATTGTTCATAATTTCATTGAGCTAGATAGGGCTCTGATCTATGTATCAGTTTGGTTATTTTTCTGTGATTGTGGTTGTCATACTGTCTGCCCTTTGATGGATAAGGATAAGAGCCTTGTGGAAGCTTCTTGATGGGAAGAACTGGCTGTGGCAGAATCTTGGTCTTGCTCTGAAGGGCAGGGTATGCTTAGTAAATATTTAATCCAATTTTCTGTTGATGGGTGGGGCTGTGTTCCCTCTCTGTAGTTTGGCCTGAGGCCAAACTATGGTATGGATAAAGGCAATAATGATGACTTCCTTCAAATGGTTTATGTCAGCATGGCTCTGAGGACTGTTGTATTGAGTATTCCTGAACCCATGGCTGGCCACCATCGACCCACATCTCTACCAGAGACTTTTGGACACTCACAGGCAAGTCTGCTATTTTGCTTTATTGACTACTCCAACACCTTTGACTCTGGATCACAAAAGAACTGTTGAAAATTCTTCAAGAGATGACAATACAAGATAACCTTACCTCCCTACTGAGAAATCTGTATTCAGATCAAGAAGCAACAGTTAGAACTGCACATGGAACAACAGACTGGTTCCAAATTGGGAAAGAAGTACATCAAGGCTGTATATTGTCACCCTGCTATTTAACTTATAGTCTTCCCTGGTGGCTCAGAGGTTAAAGCGTCTGCCTCCAATGAGGGAGACCTGGTTCGATCCCTGGGTCGGGAAGATCCTCTGGAGAAGGAAATGGCAATCCACTCCAGTATTCTTGCCTGGAGAATCACATGGATGGAGAAGCCTAGTAGGTTATAGTCCACGGGGTCGCATAAGAGTTGGACACGACTGAGCAACTTCACCTTCACCCATTTAACTTATATGCAGAGTACATCATGCAAAATTCCAGGCTGGATGAAGGACAAGCTGGAATCAAGATTTCAGGGAGAAATATCAATAGCCTCGCATATGCAGATGACACCACCCTTACAGCAGGAAGCAAAGAAGATCTAAGGAGGCTCTTGATGAAAATGAAAGAGGAGAGTGAAAAAGCTGGCTTAAAACTCAACCTTCAGAAAACTAAGACCATGGCATCCAGTCCCATCACTTCGTGGCAAATAAATGGGGAACAATGGAAACAGTATCAGACTTTATTTTGGAGGGCTCCAAAATAACTGCAGATGGTAACTGCAGCCATGAAATTAAAGATACTTGCACCTTGGAAGAAAAGCTATGACCAACCTAGACAACATATTAAAAAGCTGAAACATTACTTTGCCAACAAAGGTCCATCTAGTCAAAACTATGGTTTTTCCAGTAGTCATGTATGGGTGTGAGAGTTGGACTGTAAAGAAAACTGAGCACCAAAGAATTTATGATTTTGAACTGTGGTGTTGGAGAAGACTCTTGAGAGTCCCTTGGACTGCAAGATCAAACCAGTCAATCCTAAAGGAAATCAGTCCTGAATATTCATTGGAAGGACTGGTGCTGGAGCTCTAATACTTGGCCACCTGACATGAAGAGCTGACTCATTTGAAAAGACTCTGTTTCTGGGAAAGATTTAAGGTGGGAAGAGAAGGGGACGACAGAGGATGGGTTGGTTGGATGGCATCACCGACTCAATGAACATGAGTTTGTGTAAACTCCAGGAGTCGATGATGGACAGGGTGGCCTGGCATGCTGCAGTCCATGGAGTCCCAAAGAGTTGCACACAACTGAAACTGAACTGAATTGAGCAAGTCTGGCTCGGTCTTTTGAGGGGTCTGTGCTCTTTTCTCTTGGGTCCTTGTGCACACAAGATTTTGTCTGTGCTCTCAAAGAGTCTGTTTCCCCAGTCCTGTGGGATTTCTTTAATCAAATCCCACTGGCCTTCAAAGTCAAATTCCCTGGGGGTTTCCAGTCCCTTTGTGGGATCCCAAGTTGGGAAGTCTTTTGTGTGCCCTAGAAGCTTGGCAACATTTTGACAACTTCTTTGGTATGGTTGTTCTCCAGTTTGTGGGTTGTCTCCTTGGTGGCTCTATGGTGGCTGATAGCGACCTCCTCCAAGAGGAATGATGCCACATGCTGCACCTCCCAGGTCTGCTGCAGCCAGGGCCCCGGTCCCTGCATCAGGCCACTGCCGACCCATGCCTCTTCAGGTGGCACTCAAGCAGTCAAAGGCCAGTCTGACTCGGTCTCTTGTGGGGTCTCTGGGTCCTGGAGTGCACAATGTTTTGTTTGAGCCCTCCGAGGATTTCTGGCAGGTATGGAGTTTGATGCTAAACACAATTTATCCCCTCCCACTATCTTGTTGGGGGCTTCTCCTTTGCCCTTGGATGTTGGGTATCTTTTTTGTCAGGATCCTACATTCTTCTGTTGTTGATTGTTCAGTGGTTAGTTGCATTTTCAGAGTTCTCACAAGACATGAGGAACACATGTCTTTCTAGTCCACCATCTTGTGTGAGCCTACAGTAGCTGCTCCCAAAAGTGAGTTCCCCTCTTTGGCCCTCTCAGATCTTCTGATTAGCAAATAAAACAGAATAAAGGAGATTAGCAGGAGAAGATCAAATGTGTTAAGTCTGCACTGGAATTCATGTAAATATGAAGAATTCCAAAGACAGCAAAGCAAGGAAGAACTGAGGATGCAAGGCTTCACGGGGAAGTAAGGTAACTCACAGAAGATAAAAAGAGTTAATTTTTGGTGAACAAGTGTTTCTGGGCCATTCAAACACAAAGGGACTTAGAGAGGACTCTGATCAAGTGGGTGTTGCTGGGTTTTCCCTGTTTATTTACACTCAGTACTTCACTATAGTTACCTGGGGTGAAGGAGCCTTCTTGGAACAGGCCTCGTTTTTGAAATTCTTATGGGTTGTTAGGGGGAAGTTCAAAGGTTCTTCCTGAATCTTTTGAGTCTTGACTGTTTTCAGCTCAAAATCATCCACGTGCCAGAGTAGCATCTCTTGGGGCAGCCTTCCCAGAGCCCCAGCACTCCCATAAGATTCTTCAGTAAATTACTTTAAAATGATTTGTATGAATCACACTTTGAAAAGCAATTTCAGAAATATAAGGTCTACAATGAATTCATTGTATTTAGCCCAAGCAAAGAAAAGAGGCTATTGCAAAGTTTCTACCTTAACTGAAATAGACGTGGGTTTGAAATAAAAGTGATTCACCCAGTGTTCTCCATGAGCAGGAGATTCAGCTGACAGGTCTGCTCCCAGAGATGGTTCTAAGGAACTCTAAGTTCTCCGAGCATTCTGTGCTCTCCTGAAACAACAAGCCTTCTGGTGATTATCGCAGATCATGTTTGGGTTGAGGCTCACTTGACTGTGGGAGCCAGGATACAAAAGTTTCTTGATGCTCATTTGGTTTTGTGACCTCACAGAACTTGAGTTTTTAACCCACAAAGCTCTGAAGATTATTCCTGGTACCACTTTGATAGTCAGATAGAATTATTTATCAGCTTAGACAAAGTAAAATGATGTTTCATTTACATATTGTTTCTGATGTGATCCTGCCGTTGTCTTTAGAAATGCTTTCACTTTCCAAGCAATAGCATAGTGGTATGCAGAAGGGAAATGTGGGCTCTTGTTTGGAGGAAGTATTGAAAGTCCCCAATTCCTGCTGAAACTGCTAAGGATACTCATGGACTTTGTCCAGTTCCAGGTTTGGAGAGCCTGGCTGTTTGTCAAAGAGAAGCTGGAGAAGGAGCTGGTGAGGGGCCCAGGAGAGCAACAGGACCCGTTTCTTTCTCCTGGAGAATGATAATGTCCAGGGGAGGTCTGCAAAGCTCTCTGTGCTCTGCAAAGCTGGTGTGCTGTTACACAGGCTGCCTCTTTCAGGGGTTTGAGCTCATCCTGGAGGAATGAATCCCTGTGCTCCCTGTGTTATTTGCTATGATTCTACAGATGTATCACAAAGAGTTGCACTTCCTCTTTGAAAGATTGAAATGGTTGGCAGCCTCGCCTCTGGAGACCATGGCCAAGACCTGCAGTTCCTCTCCTTTGTCATCCCTGGACACTTGTCATGGCTTCACACCCACAGAGTGAGGGAGGATACACCTACAGCCTTGGCTCTGTTCTCCAGGTCGGCGGCCCTGCCCTTGGAGGTTTGGCTAGAAAGCATCTCTCACTGCTGCTCGGGAAGAGGCCACTGTGGCCCAGTTGTCGGCACTCAAGACCCACCTCGTTACTTTGGTGCCATGTGGCCTACGCCTCTTTTGTCCTTCTGTTTACTTTATGGAAGTCTGAGCGTTCTCCAGTCAGCAGCCTCTGGGCTCCAGGGCCTCAGCTGACACCCCCAGCTTGGCATTGATGGGGTGGAGCCGTCTCCCCAGACTAGTCTCTGCAAGGATGGCAACAGGGCCTGTGAAGGGCAAATGTGGTCACTGTCCCCTCCCTGTCCTGGGCCTGTGCACCCTGCTCAGATGCCTGTCACCCTCCCCTTCTCCTTCTGAGCTCCAAATGCCCCAGTCACTCTTTGGCAGCTCTGAGGTGCTGTGCTTCTTCCCTCTGCCCTGCTGTTCCCTTTGGTCCCAACCTCCCTGGCCAGGTGGTCAGTTCTTACCAGTTACCTTACCTCAGCTGTGACCAACCAGGCCAGGGCACATCTGCAATCACCAACTTTCCCAAGCCCCAAGGACTGTCTGGATCACTGCAATAATGTCACGCAAGATGACTCCTGCCCCCTCACTAGTCTGAGGCCTCTTTGAGGAAGAGCCACATCTGCCTTTGTTCACAATTGCTTGCTCAGCAGGTCTGCATAAACAGCCAGTGCGTCAGGTGAAAGAACCAGAGGACCGCAACGTGGTGTCCTTGGGCACCCCTGCTCCTCCGCGCCACCCCGACCTGAGAGTGCTGCGCATACCCTGCATGGTGCATGCTCAGTTGCTTCAGTTGTGTCTGCCTCTTTGCAACCCTGTGGACTGTAGCCTGCCAGGCTCCTCTGACCAGGGGATTCTCCAGGCAAGAATACTGGGGTGGGTTGCCACGCCCTCCTCCAGGGGATCTTCCAGACCCAGGGACTGAATTCTTGTCTCTTACATCTCCTGCTTCAGCAGGCAGGTTCTTTACTGCTAGCACCACGTGGGAAGTCCCTGGGCATAACTTGCTTGATTATATATAATTTGTCTAAATCAATTGCACCACGGTAATGAATACAGAATGAAGATATTTAAGGAATCACACATGATAAAACATATGGGGCTTTCTTTGGACAGACTCCCCCAGGTCCTCAGTCTGCCTTTTGTCTGCAGAAAACCTTTAGCCAAAGAATGAATTTAATCAAAGAAGTGAGAAAATGTGGATGCAAAGGAAAGAAAGCAGTCAAATAGGACCAAATAACCAAATAATAACAGTTTGGTCATTAAATAAAGTAAAAAACCTTTAGTTCTTTCTCAAGGGCTATAGATAATACTCAGCCATATCCTTCGAGCTGATTTTTAGATACTAAAACCCCCACCAGCTGGAAGAAGTTATCTACATTATAACCAGACTGTAGCTATGACATGTGTGTGTGCTAAGTCACTTCAGTCTGTGACCTTATGGACCTAAGCTGTCACAATTCTAAGAACTGATCCCAAGGAAATGGAAAAAAAAACAACCCTAGAACTAAAGATCAGTTTACTTAAAGCAATGAAAATGACTATGATCAGACGACATGTCTGTCAGAATTGACTGTGCTATTGTGCATGTAGCTGTTTCCTCTTCTATATACCTCTGAAACTCCTCTTTATTAATAAAAACTCTTGCCCACTGATCAGCAGGGACTAGTTCACCTTTGGACAGGAATCCGTTCTCTCCCCTGGTTGCCAGCTTCCAAAATAAAGCAACCGTTCCTTCCTATAATATTGCCTTAAGTACTGGCTTTCAAGTGGCAAACAGCTGTACCCGAGTTTCAGTAACACAGAATGTTCCGAAGTCATTTGCAGCAAACATTACTGTTGGGCATTGGTTACAATTTCAAATCTACTTGTTTATGCTTCCTGCTTACCTAAGTAGGTCTCTCCGAATGTCTTGAGACACTTGTTTCTGCTTCAGCCAGGCCTTTCTTGCTGACAGTGGAATTCAACCCGGCTGCAGTCTCAGGAAGGAAGGGACGTCTGTTCCTGCCTTGGAGAGGACACTCCTTGTAGGCAGTGGTGCAAGCCATGAGTGCCTCTCTGCTAGCATCCTTCTCTAAGTAAACAGGACTTAGTCTTTGCATAAGCAGCTGGACTTCAGGTCTTGGTTGGCTAAGCTGAATTTACAAGGACAAGCTTGCAGAAAGGTACACATCAGCTAACTTTGGACTTTATTCCTTTCACCTCATTTCTGCCTGGAACAACAGTGTAATTAATCTATTATTGGTTTGGAGTGTGTTATTCATTTATTGGCTTATTAAGAACCATTATTCTGTATGCTATTGGCTTGTGAAATATTATTCTAAGTTATAATCTAGCAGTGAAGCTGTGTTTAATACATTATTGGCAAAAACAAGCCCAGTCTTTGAGAATAATTTGACTCAAAACCAAACAGTTATTAAAAAAAATAAATAACAAAACCAAAAGCAATTTAATAATTTAAAAAATCCCCCCAAAACAATTTGCTCTTTGGTATTATATTTTTAAGAATTTTAAAACCTCCTTCTCCCATCCACATGTGATGGCTGCTACCAGGGTCCAGTCTACACCAAATGTATGTTTACTGATGACAGTGATGATGGCATCTTTAGTCCACAGACGATCGATCTTCATAGTGACAGACCTGAGGCTTTGTGATGAATGAGCAAGGGAAGCACCACAAGAGGCAGCAATGCTTTCTGGATAAAAGCAATTGTTCCAATGTAGTTATACTAAGTGCTTTTATTGGATTTCAAAATTTTTAGTTGTAATCCTTGTGGGAGATACATGACAGCATCGCTGAGCAGGTATTTGATTGACACTGGACTGGCTGTCAGCCACGCTGGCTCACCGTGCCAGTGCCTGGCACACTCACGACAGTCACACTCACTTTTGCACAGGAGCTCAGAGCTCCTGTGCTAATACCTCCCTGCTCTCTGTTCTTGGAGGCAAGTGCTGGCTTTTCTGGATCTTTCTGTTTTTAAAAATAACCACTGTAACAGTGGGCAGTGATTGATAAATCAGTGATTTAATAAAGAGATGCTGCCTTATACTTTCTGATGGCTTTATTAGCAAAGTGGGCTTTTTGTAGACAATGCTGAGGTAAGTATAAGGCAGATCAAATTCAGATGCAACTCTTCTTGCTGCATGGGTGCTTTCCCCAAATACACGATCCCATCCAGTCTCCATGGCACTCTGGTGGTACAGGGTTTGCTGCACACATTTTTCATGTGTAAAGTCTGAGACTTGGACAGGATTGAGAGCTTGCCAAGGTCAGGTCTGGCAATTATGTCTTCTTACTGGGAGGTCCACACTGCATAGCTATTCCTTGCAATTTGTGTGTGTGTGTGTGTGTGTGTGTGTGTGTGCGCGTACACTCGCACGCATGTGTGTGGAATCTGAGAGATGCAAGGCCAGCTACAGCTTTTGCAAATAGTCAAGATAGAAAGCCAGCAGAGGCAGGTAAAAGCTGACTTCTTAAACATGCTGTGAGGCTGCTTATGCTCCAAACAGTGTACAAACTGAGTCCAAGAATTTCCCAGTCAACCACATCAAGAGTGCTGTTGGGCAAATCCTTCTTGAATCTTAATTATTTGTTCAGTAATTGGTGGCATTTGTCTGTTATAATTTGTCAACTGAAAAAGCAAACAACTTGAACTCATTTGTAGAAGACTGCATCTGGAAACACCAGCAGAATAATCATGAGGGAAATGTTGCTGGAAACCACTAAGCAAGTGATTACAGGAAGAGGAAAGATGAGCTGTGTTTCAGTCTGTGCGGTTGAGCAGTCTGGAAAATGCCAGTGGCCAATGAGAAATCAAGTTGAAATTCACACTCAGCCAATCAAGTAGCTTATCATATATGGAAATGTGGGCAAGAGCAAGAGAGTAAGAGAAGCAAGGAGGGGAGATGCCTGGGGACTCTGAATCTCTGGGGCGAGAGAACATCCTGCCTACCAGCCAAGAGCAGGTGGTGTCTGTTGCTGTTTAGTTGCTCAGTCATGTCTGAGTCTTTGTAACTCCATGGATTCTAGCTAGCCAGGATCCTCTGTCCATGGGATTCTCCAGGCAAGAATACTGGAGTGGGTTGCCATTTCCTTCCTCAGAGAATCTTCCTGACCCAGGAATTGAACCGATGTCTCCTGCATTGGCAGGCAGATTCTTTACCATTGAGCCACCAGGGATTTTCACAAAGAAATAACCAGCAAAGAGCAGGTATATTCCATTGAAAATTAGGACAGACTACAGACCAATCCAATTGTAAAACACTTCCTTCTTTTTTCCTTCTGCAAAACACCCTTTACAATAAAAGGCGATGGACCCCAGACCATGCTGCATGTTTTAAGAAACAGAACATTAGAACCATCCTCCCTCCATCCTCCCTTCCCTCTCTTCACCCTCTGTTCTTCCTTCCATGTGTGTCTTTGGATAGCCCTCCCATTTCTTCTCTCCTTCCCTCCCTCCATACTTCTATTTATTTTTCCAGCCACCCATCCACCCACTAGCATACATTCAAAAAATATCTTTATATTGCCTATGATATTCCAGGGACAAAGTTCTGGGAATACAGCCATTGGTCAAAGTAACATGGCTCCATTTCTTCCGGAGCTTACCGTCTCAGGTGGGTACAGATGGGACCAAAGCACGAGAGCTCTTCCTGGTCAGTGCAGATACACCTCCCTTGCGGAGCTCTGCAGCAGACACTGTGATGTTCCTGGCTGCCGTTGCTGCTCCAGGCTGCACTCTCATAAAGTCTACAGAGTGCATCTTGTTTTGAAGACTTCATGTACCGTGATTGACTTAATTCCGTGAAGCCTTATGAGGTTTGCGCTGTTTCACTGTTTAACTAATGAGAAAATCGAGCCACAGGGACACGTGGTGAGTGCCCCGGGGTCCTAGCCTGTGGCAGAGGGTCAGCCCTCTCCCCTTGCTCTCCAGGAGTTTCTCTCCTGGCCTGTCTGTCTGTGCTGCATGCCACATCCCCTCCCCAGAAGAATCTGAGGATGTGCGCCCACTATAGAAAAATTCTGTTTGCTCAAGAAGCTTGGGCCACATTTATAAGAAAATAAAATATTTATTCCTCTGAAACTCATTTTGTCCCTTATTCTTATAAATCGCTCCTTTGCTGTCAGCGAAATGACTGGAGAAGCAATACATGTGACTCATGGGTCAAAGCATCCTGAGAATGGATGATGCCGTCTCTCCTGATGAGCAGCCATCTGAGTGCATTTGCCAGTAGTGACTCTGGGCCCTGGGATGGAGATCTGGGCAGGGTTGCTCCCAGCACACTGTGTGCAGAGAACTGAGGCCGTAGAGTGAAAGGATGCCCCCATCCGACAGCCACAGGCTGCAAAGCAAGGAGGAGATGCTAAGCTTTTTATTTCTAGACAACTCTCCAGGGCAGTCCTGCTCACAGCATCTATGGCCTATTGCAGCATGATTTTACCTCCTTCTGTCTTAAGGACAGAGGTCTCTTCTCTCCATGCTTCCAAGTAACTCCCCATGTCTACTGAGCTGCTCTATTTCTAGCTTATCATCTGTTCAGCACAGATTTCCTGCTCTTTGCCATCACACTCTAGAGGTTCAGGCTTCCTAATATGCTTTGGTTCTTTCTCCAGCTTGGACTGTTCATCTTTATTTTCACAGGACGATTCTCCAATGACTAAGCCCCATGGTGGCCATCCTCTGTTCTGACCTCCACATCTACAGAAACTACACTTTCTCAGATCATCTGCGACACCATGAGCAAATGCTACCAGTTTTTCATGCTATATTTTTCATATTTGTATCCAGCATTCAATCTGACCCTGGAAAGGTTTTCCATCCTGGTCTAACGATGTCACATTTGTGGTCCTGCTCACATCCTAAGGCTCTTTTTGGCCCCTTCCATGTTCCTACTTTTGACTGCAGACATTTCTAGCCCCCCTCTTACTATGCCCTCTCTTGGAAACCTCAAACATTCTCACAGCTTTAACCATTATTTCTATAAACATGATTCTGAAATTCCTATTTCTAGTGTGTCTCCTCTCTACAGGAACAGCCCTGTTCTTCTCTATAGTACTTTTAAATTAGACCCCAAACAATTACAAACCAAGCTTCCTTCTTTCATATCAGCCTGCTTTATTTTCAGGATTCTGTCTCTGAAGGTTGTATCATCCTTTTGGAGTCACACTTCATGCTTCTTCCCATGGTCTGCATCCCACCAGTCTCTCCTTCCCTCGCTGACTTTGCTCCTTGCTTCTGCTTCTTCCTTCCCATTCTCTGCTACCACCCTAACTTCAAGCCTGATTGTCCTCACTTCAAGCCTTTATTGCAGTCAACTTTTTGTTGGTGTTGGGCAGAAAGACATTGTCCTGTACCCATCTAGATTCTTCTGGCTGGTTTCAGAATTAAATTGATGTGAGACAGATTAACAGAAGAAAATAAAAGTTTGGTAACAAGTATATATGGGAGCTTCCCAGGTGGTGCTAGTGGTAAAGAACCTGCCTGCCAGTGTAGGAGACCAAAGAGATGTGGGTTCAATCCCTGGGTTGGGAAGATCCACTGGAAGAGGGCATGACAATCCACTCTAGTATTCTTGCCTGGAAAATGTCATGGACCGAACAGCCTGGTGGAGCAGGGTCTATAGGGTTGCAAAGAGTTGGACAAGACTGAAGCAATTTAGCATGCACATACATGAGAGAGGCCCAGGAAAACTAACTCCCCAAATGACTGAAGCCCTCGCCTTAAATACTATCTTCAGCTAAAGACAGAAAGAATGTTAGGGGTAGTGGTTTAGGACTTCAAAGGGAAGGAAGGCACTTCACATGAAGATAGAAAACCGTTCGTTACTTAAATGTTTGCTGGGTCAAGCGGAACAATGAGAAACAGAGATGAACTTTAGAAAACAGACTTTACTGGGTTCCTCCCTGTCTCCACGCCTACTGTATACTACACTCATCTATGGTGATAGCTACCTTCCTGGAACAGGTCCTCTGTCTACATTCTCATTTTTTTTTTAATATATACAAATTCATTTGTCAATTATATGCTGTTAAAACTGGGAAAATATATGAAGCAAAAATTGATAATATTGAAAAAAGAAATACGACTCTATAATAAGAATTGGAGAAATCAATATCTCATCCTCAATACTGGATAGAACAACCAGACAGAAGTAAGGAACTAGAGGAATTTAACAACACAAACCAGGTAGAGTGTTCCGGTTTGCCATTCCCTTCTCCAGGCAAATCAACTATACCCCAATATGAAATATACAACAACAAAATACACATTCTTCTTAAGTATACATGCAAAATTAAACAATAAGAGCCAAAAGGTGGAATCAACCCGAGTGTCCACTGGCAGATAAATGGATTTAGAACACACACACACACACACACACACACATATATATATATAAAATCTTACTAACCCCATATAAATATATACACACAGACAAATTTGAAAGACTATTACATGTGGGAAGTAGACTTATTTTTGAGGTGTCCTACGGGGCACAGCTTGACCAAATAGAGAAGGCATAAGGAACTAGCTTTTGGCTTAAGGACAGCTGGTGGAAAAAAAATCAAGCAAAAGTAAGAAGGCCACTGCTGTAGCTGTTGTAAAGGGAATTCAGGTGACAGGTCCTCTTCAGCGCTTGTTAATCTTATGACAGAATGTGTTAACTGTAATTTTAATGTTTCAGCTAATATAAGAGGGAAATTGGATCTAATAAGATGTTTGTCCCCATCTTGTTCCTACCTCTTCATCCCTCCTTCTTCCCAAAGTTAGTTTCATAGATGAGTAGTGGGTGGTGGTTGGTTGGATCTTTGATATATATCAATGAATAAAATGGTGATGGACAGGAGGCCTGGTGTGCTGCAGTCCATTTGCAGATCAGACACAACTGAACTGAACTGAATGAATAAAACAAACACCTAAGCCAGTTCCTGTCACACACTAGACACCCAAATATTTGAATGAAGAATGAGTAAAAACTCATGAAGTGTTTAATTTTACTGTCCTCTGCCTCAATATTAGCTGCTACAGCCAGATACAGGTGACCTGTATTGACATCAGAGGTGTTTTTGCATGTGATGAACCACTCTTACAATTTTCCACATTTTAAAGAGAAATAAATGTGGGAATATTTTAAGGTATAGCATTGAAAGATCTAGAGTTCATCGAGTTGGGTAACTAGGAGGTTCTGTGCTGGTGCTACTCTTAGAAGTGTATTTATTTTATTTACTTTTGGTTGCACTGGGTCTCCATCACTGCACATGGGCTGGCTCTAGTTGTGGCCAGTGGGAGCTTTTCTCCAGGTGTGGTGCCCAGCTTCTCGGTGCAGTGGCTTCTGCTGTGGAGCACAGGCTGGGGGCTCACAGGCTTCAGTGCGGTGGAACGTGGGTTCAGGAGGTGTGGCACACTGGCGTAGCTGCTCTGTGGCAGGTGGAGTCTTCCCGGACCAGGGATCAAACCCGTGTGCCCTGCATTGGCAGGCTGATTCTTATCCACTGTACCACCAGGGAAGTCCTGTCCTGCTTCTGCTGTTGTTTAGAAAGAAAGATGTGGTCTTGTGGTTAGTAAGACAGATGATGTTTGTCGTTGCTGTTTAGTCGCTAAGTTATGTCCAACTCTTTGTGACCTCACAGACTGCAGCCTGCCAGACTTCTCTGTCCATGGGATTTCTCAGGCAAGAATGCTGGAGTGGGTTGCCATGTCCTTCTCCTCTCTATCTACATTCTTTAGGCAATTTGGAGGAAGGTTATCTGATACACCCTTGAAAACTTTTTAAAAACATACCTTCATTATACATATTCCCTTGAAAATGAAAGTCACTCAGTCCTGTCCAACTCTTTGTGACCGCATGAACTATACAGTCTCTGGAATTCTCCAGGCCAGAATACTGGAGTGGGGAGCTATCCATTCTATAGTGGATCTTCCACACCCAGGAATCCAACTGGAGTTCCTAGCATTGGAGGAGGATTCTTTACCAACTGAGCTCTCAGGGAAGCCCATTCCCTTACTTACCAGGGAAGCATATTCCCTTACTTAAACACTATTGCAGACTCTAGGAAACATGGCCCCAACTCAGAATACCAAGTGTCTCTTCATCAGCCCCTTTATTCAGTCATGTTGATAAGTTCTCTTGGGCCTTGACATACCCAATACCTATTCCTACCACCATATCTTTACAAAAAGCCTTTTAAAAACTTAATTTTTATTTTATATTGGAGTATAGTTGATTTACTAGAGAAGGGAATGGCAACCCACCCTAGTATTCTTGCCTGGAGAATTCCATGGCCAGAGGAGCCTGGTGAGCTGCAGTTCATGGGGTTGCAAGGAGTTGGACATGACTAAGCGACTAACACACACATAAATAGTTGATTTAATGGGCTCCCATGGTGACTCAGCAGTAAAGAGTTTATCTGCAATGCAGGAGACATGGGTTCAATCCTTGTGTTGGGAAGATTCCCTGGAGAAGGAAATGGCAACCCACTCCAGTATTCTTGCCTGGAGAATCCACAGACAGAGGAGTCTGGCAGGCTATAGTCCCCTGGCTTGCAAAGAGTTGGACATGACTGAAGGACCGAGAACACACAATCATAGCTGATTTATAATGAGTTAATTTCAAGTGTACAGCAAAATGATTCAGTTATATATATATACATATATTCATTCTTTTTCAGATTCTTTTCCCTTATAGGTTGTTACAGAATACTGAGTAGACTTCCCTATGCTATCCAATAGGCCCTTGTTGATTATCTATTTTATATATAATAGTGTGTATATTTTAATCCCAAACTCTTAATTCATTCCTCCCCCTACCTTTCCCCTTTGATAACCATGTTTGTTTTCTAAGTCTGTGAGTCTGTTTCTGTTCTGTAAATAAGTTCATTTGTATCATCTTTTTAGATTTCACTTAGAAGCAATATCATATGATACTTGTCTTTCTCTTTCTGGCTTCGTTCACTTACTATGATAATCTCTAGGTCCATCCATGTTGCTGTAAATGGCATTACTTCATTATTTTTTGCCTGAGGAGTATCTCATTATATATACATATCACATCTTCCTTATCCATTCATCTGTCAGTGGACATCCTCCCCCTACCTTTCCCCTTTGATAACCATGTTTGTTTTCTAAGTCTGTGAGTCTGTTTCTGTTCTGTAAATAAGTTCATTTGTATCATCTTTTTAGATTTCACTTAGAAGCAATATCATATGATACTTGTCTTTCTCTTTCTGGCTTCGTTCACTTACTATGATAATCTCTAGGTCCATCCATGTTGCTGTAAATGGCATTACTTCATTATTTTTTGCCTGAGGAGTATCTCATTATATATACATATCACATCTTCCTTATCCATTCATCTGTCAGTGGACACTTAGGTTACTCCCAGTTTGCCTGCATGAAGTGCTTTGCCTGCCCTCTCTATTCCATCAACCAAATCCCATTCATTCTTCAGAGACCACCTGAGGTCTTTCTCCTTCTTCATGAATACTTTCCTCCTTGTTCCAACCACCAGTCATCTCTG
>SJXQ01010442.1:0-75165 GCA_006408695.1 Aepyceros melampus
AAAATAAATGACCCAATCAAAAAATGGGCCAAAGAACTAAATAGACATTTCTCCAAAGAAGACATACGGATGGCTAGCATTTGTTATAGAGCTGGTTTGGTGGTGTTGAATTTTCTTAATTTTTTTTATCTGTAAAACTTTTGATTTCTCCATTAAATCTGAATGAGAGTCTTGTTGGCTAGAATATTCTTGTTTGTAGTTGTTCTCTTTCATAACTTTAAATATACTGTGCAATTCCCTTCTGTCTTACAGAGTTTCCATTGAGAAATCAGCTGAAAAAGTTAAGGGAATCCCCTTGTATGTTATTTGTCACTTTACCCTTCTTTTTTTAAAATATTTTATCTTTGTCTTTAATTTTGTCAGTGTCTCTCAATGTGTTGCTTTGTTCCTTGGTGTTTCTCTTTGGGTTTATCCTGCCTGTGTCTCTCTACACTGCTTGGACTTGGTTGACTATTTCTTTTCCTATGTTAGGGAGATTTTCAGCTGTTATTTCTTCAAATATTTCCTCAAATAATTTCTCTCTTTTCTCCTTATGGAAATGCCTATAATGTGAATGTTGATATGTTTGGTATCCCACAGGTCTCTTAGTCTTTCTTCATCTATTTTCATTCTTTCTTCTATATTCTGTTTTGCCACAGTATTTTCCATCATTCTGTCTTCCAGGTCACTCATCCATTCTTCTGCTTAGTTGTTCTGCTATTGACCCCTTCGAGTGTATTTTTTTTTTTTTTCTCTGTTTGCTTGTTCTTTAGTTCTTCTAGGTTGTTGGTAAATATTTCTTGTATTTTCTGCATTCTTTTTCTGAGAGCCTAGATCATCTTCACTACCATTATTCTGAATTTTTTCTCTGGAAGATTGCCTATCACCATTTTGTTTAGTTGTTTTTCTGGAGTCTTATCTTATTTCTTCCTCTATGATATAATCTTTTGTATTTTCATTTTGTTTAAATTTCTGTGATTGTGGTTCTCATTCTAGAGGCTGTGGGATTGTAGTTCTTGCTTCTTATGTTTGCCCTCTGGTGGTGAAGCTATCTAAGGAACTTGTGCAAGCTTTCTTATGTGAGAGACTAGCAGTGGGAGAAACTGGGTCTTTCTCTGATAGACAGTGGTGTGTTCAGTACAATTTTATCAAATAGTACCCCCCACACACTGCCAAGTGGGTCTGTGCTCCTTCCCTATTAGTTGTTTGGCCTGTGGTAACCCAGCCCTTGACTCTACAAGTTCTCCAATAGGGCTAGGAACCATACTAATGGAGACTTCCAGCATTGCTGCTCCCAATATTCTTGTCCCTGCAGTGAGCCACTACTGCCCCACAACTTTGCAGGACGCTCAAACACTAGCAGGTAGGTCTGGTTCTATCTCCTATGCTGTCACTGCCCCTTTCCTCTGCATCTTTGTGTGCACAAGATTTTGTGTGTGCCCTCTAAGAGTGGCATCTCTGTTTCTCACAGTCTGTTGAAGTCATGCAATCAAATCCCCAGGGCCTTCAAAATCAGATTCCCTGGGAATCCTTAGTCTCCCAGCCTGGGGAGCCTGTCATCGGGCTTAAAACCTTTATAACAGTAGCAGAACTTCTTTTGTTTCCTTGTTCTTCAGTTTGTGAGTCACCCACCAGGCAGGAATGGGATTAATTTTATCATAATTGCATCCCTCTTACCATCTCACTGTGACTTCTCTTTTGTCTTTATGCATGTGGTAACTTTTTCCATTTTTGTGAGTTCTAACATCCTCTTGTCAGTGGTTGTTCAATAATTAGTTGTAATTATGGTGCTCTTGCAGGAAGAGATGAGCTCACATCCTTCTACTCTGCCATCTTGAACCAATCTAACATAGTTACTTATTTTAAATAAAATAAACACACACCAATATAATTTTGTATCAATTAATGGTCCACCATTTTTATTTAGCTTTTAAACTCTAAAAAGATAATATCTATGTTCTCCTCTAGGAGTTTTATAGTTTCTTGTCTTACGTTTAGATCTTTAATCCATTTTGAGTTTATTTTTGTGTATGGGGTTAGAAAGTGATCTAATTTCATTCTTTTAAAGTGGTTGTCCAGTTTTCCCAGCACCACTTGTTAAAAAGATTGTCTTTAATCCACTGTATATTCTTGCCTCCTTTGTCGAAGATAAGCTGTCCATAGGTGTGTGGATTTATCTCTGGGCTTTCTATTTTGTTCCATTGATCTATATTTCTGTCTTTGTGCCAGTACCATACTGTCTTGATGACTGTGGCTTTGTAGTAAAGCCTGAAGTCAGGCAGGTTGATTCCTCCAGTTCCATTCTTCTTTCTCAAGATGGCTTTGGCTATTCGAGGTTTTTTGTGTTTCCATACAAATTGTGAAATTATTTGTTCTAGCTCTGTGAAAAATTCTTACACTGTTGGTGGGAATGCAAATTAGTACAGCCACTATGGAAAACAGTGTGGAGATTCCTTAAAAAATTGCAAATAGAACTGCCTTATGATCCAGCGATCCCACTGCTGGGCATACACACCGAGGAAACCAGAATTGAAAGAGACACGTGTACCCCAATGTTCATCGCGGCACTGTTTGTAATAGCCAGGACATGGAAGCAACCTAGATGTCCATCAGCAGATGAATGGATAAGAAAGCTGTGGTACATATACACAATGGAGTATTACTCAGCTATTAAAAAGAATACATTTGAATCAGTTTTAATGAGGTGGATGACGCTGGAGCCGATTATACAGAGTGAAGTAAGCCAGAAAGAAAAACATCAATACAGTATACTTACACATATATATGGAATTTAGAATGATGGTAATGATAAACCTGTACGCAAGACAGCAAAAGAGACACAGTTGTATAGAATGGCCTTTTGGACTCTGTGGGAGAGGGAGAGGGTGGGATGGGTTGGCAGAGTGGCAATGTAACATGTGTGATATCATAAGCGAAATGAATTGCCAGTCAGGTTTGATGCAGGATGCAGGATGATAGAGACTGATGCACGGGGATAATCCAGAGAGAGGGTGTGGGGCGGGAGGGTGGAGGAGGGGGTCGGGATTGGGAGTTCATGTACACTCATGGCTAATTCATGTCAATGTGTAACAAAACGAATACAGTATTGTAAAGCAAAACAAACTAAAAAATAAAAATTAATTAAAAACAAAAAAAAAATAAAAAGATAATATCTTTAAGTTATATTTACTTGGCTTATTAATTAAAAAAAGGAAACACAACTCTCAATGTGCTGTGTTTAGTTCCTCTTTCCATGTTGCAGATACTCAACAGTAGACAGAGTTGTATAATACTTAAGAAGCTATCTCTCTTCCACTCCATTTCTGTATTCTTTGCCCATTTATCCCTCTGTGTTGAATATTTTACCTTGTTGAATATTTCTTAATCTTTCAACAAGCACTCTATTCTCCAGCCAAACAGATCATTAACTAAAATTTATATCTCAACTACCCATTTCACAGAACACAAATGTGAACCCTCTGGGCCTTTTGAATACAATTTTCACCATGTTTTTTTTGAACATTTTAGGAAAACATTGTTTTCCCTTTTGAATATGTGTTCATGTTGACTCTGGAAAGGCAGACAGAAATATCATCAGTATAAAACATCAGTAATGTAAAATATGATAAAGGGGAAACTGGATTTCAGTTAAATTTTAACCAATTTGGATAAAGAACTTAGGGAAAAACTAAATCTCAAAATGGAAAATAATTTTATCTAAATTCTACCCTTACTAACTGATTTATTTATATTAATTTTACTTGTTACTTAAATTAAATATAAGATTTTCCTAGAATGCCATCTCTGACTGAGGATATTAATTATTTTCATAAGCCTTGTAATGTCACAATTGGTTCAAAATTCATCATATAAGGTTTTGGTCTCTCAAAGTAACACAAATAACCCTCATTTTGAAAGTTTGCTTTCTATAACATAGCTCTTATGAAAGACCCACATTAACATTTGTTTTTTTCTAAGAAGAAGAAATCCAAAGAGCATGTTCACTTTTATGAAAAAGAAAATAGCATTTTTCAGCATTTGATTTGAAGCTCATATGATCAATAATCTGCCTGCAATACATGAAACCCAGGTTTGATTTCTGTCAGGAAGATCCCCTGGAGAAGGTAATGGCAACCCACTGCAGTATTCTTGCCTGGAGAATTCCATGGACAGAGAAACCTGGTTGGCCATAGTCCATGGGGTTGCAAAGAGTCGGACACGACTGAGTGGTTAACACAATAACCGCACCTGAAGCAGCCAAGCTTCTTCCCTAGGAACAATGCACAGATTCTCAATATTGAACCAACAAGGCTTTGGACTGTGTTAGTATCTCTACTTTACATTGATTTATTTTGTGTATTCATTAGCAAAATGTGTCGTAAAGTGACTACTTCTTCATTTTACATCATTTGGGCTCATGAAAACCTAGGAACACTCCCACTTTCTGATAGGAAGGGACATCTGTATGTTGAGATTTTAGTTTTCAGAATATCAAAGAATTTGAAACAGTATTTGAATTTAGTAATATTTAAAAATAATCAGTGATTATGATTTAAGCAAATGTGATTTGAGTTTTGTTTTTCTGTTTTGTGTATTTCAATTTAGTTTCTATACCAATGAATACATTTCAAATTTGTCCACTGTTTTCATTCTCAAATATCTCAAGTATTTTTCAAAATATAAAATAGCTTTAGGAACATTTAGTTTATTAAGATAATGCTCATCTTTACTCTGAATATTGTGTTGATATGTTACATACTATATGTGTCATTTAGTAATGAAGTTATGAATAAAAAGAACTGTCTCCAAGAAGATGAGACTTGTTATAAGTTATTTTACTTTTCTCCACATTTTCAGAGTGCCCAGAAACTTGCCTTACATTTGTTTGCCATTCTAATAATAGTTCACTTGCTTATCACAAATCCAAGAATTATTCGGGATTGCTTCTTATTTTCTTGTATTATTAGAGCAAAACTTTTTTTTCAACTTGAAAGTGTTTCCTTTTAATTGAAATGTGAAAGTGAAAGTGAAGTAGCTCAGTTGTGTCCGACTCTTTGCGACCCCATAGACGGTAGCCTAAAAGGCTCCTCCGTCCATGGGATTTTCCAGGCAAGAGTACTGGAGTGGATTGCCATTTCCTTCTCCAGAGAATCTTCCAGGGAACGTTCCAGGGAACGAACCCTTGTCTCCCGCATTGTAGGCAGACGCTTTACCGTCTGAGCCACCTGGCTTATACTGTTATGTTAGTTCCAAGTGTACAACATTATGATTCAGATATATTGGAGAAGGGAAGAGCAACCCATTCCAGTACTTTTACTTTGTAAATGCCATAGGCAAGGGACCTGATGAGCTGCAGTCTACGAAATCACAAAGAGCTGGACACATCTGAGCAACTGAGCATGCAAGGGATGTATGCATATATGTGTATGTGTGTGTGTGTGTGTGTATTTTTTCAAATATTTTTCCCTTGTAGATCATTATAATATACTGAGTATGTTCTTTGTGCTATGCAATAGGTCCTTGTTGGTCACCTATTTTATATTTAACAGTGTGTATATGCCCCTTGAGAAACCTATATGCAGGTCAGGAAGCAACAGTTAGAAGTGGACATGGAACAACAGACTGGTTGCAAATAGGAAAAGGAGTACGTCAAGGTTGTATTTTGTCACCCTGCTTATTTAACTTATATGCAGAGTACATCATGAGAAACGTTGGGCTGTAAGAAGCATAAGCTGGAATCAAGATTGCAAGGAGAAATATTGATAACTTCAGATATGCAGATGACACCAACCTTATGGCAGAAAGTGAAGAGGAACTAAAAAGCCTCTTGATGAAAGTGAAAGAGGAGAGTGAAAAAATTGGCTTAAAGCTGAACATTCAGAAAACAAAGATCATGGCATCTGGTCCCATCATTTCAAGGCAAATAGATGGGGAAACAGTGGAAACAGTGTCAGGCTTTATTTTTCTGGGCTCCAAAATCACTGCAGATGGTGATTTCAGCCATGAAATTAAAAGACAGTTACTCCTTGGAAGGAAAGTTATGACCAACTGAGATAGCACATTAAAAAGCAGAGACATGACTTTGCCAACAAAGGTTCATCTAGTCAAGGCTGTGGTTTTTCCAGTAGTCATGAATGGATGTGAGAGTTGGACTGTAAAGCTGAGAGGCAAAGAATTGATGCTTTTGAACTGTGGTGTTGGAGAAGACTCTTGACAGTCCCTTGAACTTCAGTGAGATCCAACCAGTCCATTCTAAAAGAGATCAGTCCTGGGTGTTCATTGAAGGGACTGATGCTAAAGCTGAGACTCCAATACTTTGGTCACCTCATGCGAAGAACTGACTCATTGGAAAAGACCCTGATGGTGGGAGGGATTGGGGGCAGGAGGAGAAGGGGACGACAGAGGATGAGATGGCTGGATGGCATTACCGACTCAATGGACATGAGTCTAATAAACTCCGGTAGTTGCTGATGGACAAGGAGGCCGGGCATGCTGCAGTGCATGGGATCACAAAGAGTAGACATGACTGAGTGACTGAACTGAACTGAGCTAAACTGATATGTTATTCCAAACTGTTAGTTTGTCGCTCTCCTCTCTCCTTTCCCCTTTAGTAATCATAAGTTGGTTTTCTCTTTGCGTGTGTGTCTGTTCCATAAATTCACTTGTGTCATCTTTTTAGATTCCACATATAAATAATATCATATGATATTTGTCCTAGTCTGGTTTACTATACTTAGCATAATAATCTCTAGGTCTATCCATGTTGCTGCAAATGACATTAGTCCATTCTTTTTTTTTTTACAGCTGAGTAATATTTCATCGTATATATAGAATACATCTTCTTTATCCAGTCATTTGTCAGTGGACATTTAAGTTACATCTATGTTGTGGCTACTGTAAATAGTACCACAATGAACTCAACTAAAGTTTTACATAGTGCCTTGAGAACATATTCTGGACTTGCATGTCTCCTTATGTGAAGAATATAATGCTTCATATAAAAAAAGAAGTCCGGCACACACTGGAAACATATGGCACAAGTAGCACATATTCTGCTCACATGACCTGGCAGAAATATCCTAGATACTTTCTAGATGATAAAATTAAGTGACTTTGACTTAAAGACAAACTAAGAGATAATTTTATCTACCCAGAAGTAGCAGTAGTTTGTATTTACATAAAGATGCCCTGTGTCCCCAGTATTTTTCCAGGGGCATATCCAAAATTTCTGCTCCTCAAGAGACTCATTTTTAGCAAGATGGAAGCAGAGGCATAGGCATGCCTCTCTTCTTGTCTCTCTTTCTTTCTCCTCTTCTTTCTTTCTTCTTTTCATTTCTCATCTCTCTAACTGAAAATAAAACTTCATACACTTAGATGAGAAATATTTTTCGCTGATGTATTTAAAATAAGAAATAGAAGACATAAATATATTACAGGTATTTGTCCCTCAAATACTTTAGATGATAAAAGATTAATGCTAAGCAATGAGAAGGACCACTCCCTATCTTAGAGCACTGTATTTTCTGTATTTCCAGAACTCTAACATATAGGGGTGATGTAAATTAACTTGACATTAATCACATAGGCTATAGTTCAGTTCAGTTAAGTCGCTGAGTCAAGTCTGACTCTTTGCGACCCCATGAACTGCAGCACACCAGGTCTCCCTTTCTATCACCATCTCCCGGAGTCCACCCAAACCCATGTCCATTGACATTGAATTCTTCATGTCCAGCCATCTCATCCTCTGTCATCCCCTTCTACTCCTGCCTCCAATCCCTCCCAGCATCAGGGTCTTTTCTAATTAGTCATCTTTTCACTTCAGGCGGCCAAAGTATTGGAGTTTCAGCTTCAACATCAGTCCTTCTAATGAACACCCAGGACTGATCTCCGTTAGAATGGACTGGTTGAATCTCTTTGCAGTTCAAGGGACTGTCAAGAGTCTTCTCCAACATCACAGTTCAAAAGCATCAATTCTTCAGCTTTCAGCTTTCTTATAGTTCATTTTTCACATCCATACTTGACCATAGCCTTGACTAGATGGACTTTTGTTGACAAAATAATGTCTCTTCTTTTTAATATGCTGTCTAGGTTGGTCATAACTTTCATTTCAAAGAGTAAGTGTATTTTAATTTCATGGCTGCAATCACCATCTGCAGTGATTTTGGAGCCCCCCAAAATAAAGTCAGCCACTGTTTCCACTGTTTCCCTATCTATTTGCCATGAAGTGATGGGACCATATGCCGTGATCCTAGTTTTCCGAATGTTGAGCTTTAAGCCAACCTTTTCACTTTCCTCTTTCACTTTCATAAAGAGGCTCTTTAGTTCGTCTTCACTTTCTGCCATAAGGGTGGTGTCATCTGCATATCTGAGTTATTGATATTTCTCCCAGCAATCTTGATTGCAGCTTGTGCTTCTTCCAGTCCAGCGTTTCTCATGATGTACTCTGCATATAAGTTAAATAAGTAGGGTGATAATATACAGCCTTGACTTTTTCCTTTTCCTATTTGGAATCAGTCCATTGTTTCATGTCAAAAACTAACTGTTGCTTCCTGACCTGCATAAGATTTCTCAAGAGGCAGTTCAGATAGTCTGGTATTCCATCAAACCTGTGTTTAGGCTACATGACACAGAAAATGGAAACATGGATTTAGTGTTGGGCACATTTTAGTGCCCAGTTCTCTGGCAGAAAAGTGAACAAATGAGCTCAAGGATTAATTTTTATTTATAATTTCAAGGAGACTGATTGATGCAACATTCAAAAGTTATATTTTGGCAGCTACATAGTATTGGTGGTGTCTGTTATAACCCTTCCACCCTTCCTTGCCTCACAAGTAAATCTTCATGTGTGGAAATTACAAATAAATATAGTTTCTGGAGCTTCAAGTTGTTGGGGGGACAAAGAAGATGTTGTTGCTGCAGCAACTTTGGTATCAGTGCAACCTAGGCACAGAAGATCCACATCCAGGGAGGTTGTCTGCATGTAGCAATAAAATTCGTGTTCATTTCAGTTCAGTTCAGTCGCTCAGTTGTGTCTGACTCTTTGCGATCCCATGAATCTCATCACATCAGGCCTCCCTGTCCATCACCAACTCCCGGAGTTCACTCAGACTCATGTCCATTGAGTCAGTGATGCCATTCAACCATCTCATTCTCTGTCGTCCCCTTATCCTCCTGCCGCCAATCCCTCCCAGCATCAGAGTCTTTTCCAGTGAGTCAATTCTTCGCATGAGGTGGCCAGTTACTGGAGTTTCAGCTTTAACATCATTCCTTCCAAAGAAATCTCAGGGCTGATATCCTTCAGAATGGACTGCTTGGATCTCCTTGCAGTCCAAGGGACTCTCAAGAGTCTTCTCCAACACCACAGTTCAAAAGCATCAATTCTTCGGTGCTCTGCCTTCTTCACAGTCCAACTCTCACATCCATACATGACCACAGGGAAAATCATAGCCTTGACTAGAAGGATCTTAGTTGGCAAAGTAATGTCTCTGCTTTTGAATATACCATCTAGGTTGGCCATAACATCTCTTCCAAGGAGTAAACGTCTTTTAATTTCATGGCTGCAGTCACCATCTGCAGTGATTTTGAGCCCCCAAAAATGAAGTCTGACACTGTTTACACTGTTTCCCCATCTATTTCCCATGAAGAGATGGGACCGGATGCCATGATCTTCATTTTCTGAATGTTGAGCTTTAAGCCAACTTTTTCATTCTCCTCTTTCACTTTCATCAAGAGGCTTTTTAGTTCCTCTTCACTTTCTGCCATAAGGGTAGGGTCATCTGCATATCTGAGGTTATTTCTCCAGGCAATCTTGATTCCAGCTTGTGTTTCTTCCAGTGCAGTGTTTCTCATGATGTATTACATGAGGTGAAGTCGCTCAGTCCTGTCCGACTCTTTGCAACCCCATGGACTGTAACCTACTAGGCTTCTCAGTCCACAGTCCATGGGATTCTCCCGGCAAGAATACTGGAGTGGATTGCCATTTCCTTCTCCAGAGGATCTTCCCAACCCAGGGATCGAACCCGGGTCTCCCGCATTGGAGGCAGATGCTTTAACCTCTGAGCCACCAGGGAAGCCTGATGTATTACATAGAAGTTAAATAAGCAGGGTGACAGTATACAGCCTTGACATACTCCTTTTCCTATTTGGAACCAGTCTGTTGTTCCATGTCCAGTTCTAACTGTTGCTTCCTGACCTGCATACAGATTTCTCAAGAGGCAGGTCAGGTGGTCTGGTGTTCCCATCTCTTTCAGAATTTTCCACAGTTTATTGTGAGCCACACAGTCAAAGGCTTTGGCATAGTCAATAAAGCAGAAATAGATGTCTTTCTCAAACTCTCTTGCCTTTTCCATGATCCAGCAGATGTTGGCAATTTGATCTGTTTCCTCTACCTTTTCTAAAACCAGTTTGAACATCTGGAAGTTCATGGTTCACATATTGCTGAAGCCTGGCTTGGATAATTTTGAGCATTACTTTACTAGCATATGAGATGAGTGCAATTGTGTGGTAGTTTGAGCATTCTTTGGCATTGCCTTTCCTTGGGTTTGGAATGAAAATGGACCTTTTCCAGTCCTGTGGCCACTGCTGAATTTTCCAATTTTGGTGGCAATTGAGTGCAGCAATTTCAAAGCATCATCTTTCAGGATTTGAAACAGCTCAACTGGAAATCCATCACCTCCACTAGCTTTGTTCATAGTGATGCCTTCTAAGGCCCACTTGACTTCACATTCCATGATGTCTTGCTCTAGATTAGTGATCACACCATCATGATTCTCTGAGTCATGAAGATCTTTTTTTGTACAGTTATTCTGTGTATTCTTGCCACCTCTTCTAAAAATGCTTATCTAGACAAATTAGTCTGCACTCTAAAGGATAAGGCTTCTAATCATAAAAAGAAAGAATAGCTAAGAAAAGAAAGACCCTAAAAAGAGCCAACAACTGTACAGGCTAAAAATTTAGAGAGGCTTCATTTTGAGGCATCAAGATAATATGAGCCATCAGGCTTTATAGTGATGCCTCTGAGCCTTTACAAGAAAGGATATTTTTATGTAGTATGTTAATCATGAAAAATGTACAGAATTGTGTGCCTAGCATACAGTTTCTTTTCTACTAAGTTTTTGTAATAAATGAAATTTAGAAAATATAATAGAGATTATTCTAAGATTTATATTATCATGTAGGCTCTCCCTTAAGTACATAAATGAAGTGGAGTGAAGTGAAGTGAAACAAAAACTGCTCAGTTGTGCCCAACTCTTTGTGGCCCCATGGACTATATGGTCCATGGAACTCTCCAAGTCTGAGCACTACAGTGGGTAGCTATTCCCTTTTCCCAACCCAGGGATCAAGCCCAGGTCTCCCACATTGTGCAGATTTTTTACCATCTGAGCCACCAGGGAAGCCCCACATACATTTTAAGTTATTCAATTTTATGTACATCCTTGATTTCTCATATAGAAGTTTCCATAAAATGTATGCTTGTGCTTAGTCGCTCAGTCATGTCTGACTCTTTGCAGCCCCATAGACTGTAGCTCAACAAACTCCTCTGTCCATGGAATTATCCAGGCAAGAACACTGGAGTGGGTTGTCATACCTGCTTACAAGGGATCTTCCCAAACGAGGGATTGAACCCAGTCCCTGGCATTGCAGGCAGATTCTTTACAATCTGAGATACCAGGGTAGCCCATAAAATGTATACTTCTTTCAAAGGCTTTAAGATAATCATTATAGACTTTTAAATAAATATATGTATGTGTTAACTATATATAAATATATATTATGATATTTAATACTTATACACACATATATTTATATAATATGTGGGATTACATTCAATATCTTGTTATAAATCATAATGGATATTAATATTGAAAGATCCAACCAGTCCATTCTGAAGGAGATCAGCCATGGGATTTCTTTGGAAGGAATGATGCTAAAGCTGAAACTCCAGTACTTTGGCCACCTCATGCGAAGAGTTGACTCATTGGTAAAGACTCTGATGCGGGAAGGGATTGGAGGCAGGAGGAGAAGCAGACGAGAGAGGATGAGATGGATGGATGGCATCACTGACTCAATGGACGTGAGTCTGAGTTAACTCTGGGAGTTGGTGATGGACAGGGAGGCCTAGCATGCTGTGATTCATGGGGTTGCAAAGAGTCCGGCATGACTGAGTGACTGAACTGAACAGAACAGAATAAATAACTCTTTATTTAGATAGGGAAGCAACTATCTAAAGATAAAAAAGAGCATGCAATTGATATTTCCCCTTGGCAAACTCACTAGAGATTGACAAGAGCTCAAATTTGTCTTCTGAATGTCATTTGAAATTTTTCTCATAATATGATTGTCTTTTGCAAAGAAAATGCTAAAGAATACTTTTATTGTTAATCATTATAGATTTTAAAGTCTTTTAAAATATTTTGATTAATCCAATTTGTCTACATGAATAGATTAAATGTTGCAGCCTATTAAAAAACATTTTTCTTAGCTCTAGGGCCTAGATCTGAAATATCATTTAGACAGGAACTAATGAAATTATCCTTATCTGAATGCCTGAAGGGAGATAAGGAGAGAAATGTCAATTTTGCTATTACTGTGGGTCAACAAGTCACAGTACTCAACACATAATCAAAGGAAACATTTAAAATAATCTCTGGGACTAATTAAAAGTTCAATTAAGAAGACTAGAATGGTCTTCACTGATGAACTTTTTTATAAAAGACACATTTGAACAGATAAATTTTGCTCTGAAAAAAATATAATTAAGCCTTACAATTTCAGTATAAGTCCATTTGCCATTGAAGTGCTTTTGACAGCATTTTTTATTTCAATGCTACATCCAAAAATCATATGGATAATGATCAAGAACCTAGAGTAGGCTCTGAGATTCCTTGGGAGGGAAGCTCTGTGCTAATTTATCCTGTAGAACCATAATCCACCTTATGTTCAGTGTCTGTGCTGTGTTCTGGAAGAGGCTGTCTGGTTTGGGGACATGATGGTTACCCGTGAAGCCTCTGATATAATCAAAAAGTATTTTTTTAAAAAACAATTCCCTCCCGCAAAGGTCTTTTCAAACAGGCAACATGCTTTGTTATCTATCATTTGATTTGATTTTCATATTATTTCTAGGAGTTAAAGACGGCAATTGTTGCTATTCTTTATATGCAAATACAATCACCACCACGTGTGTAAAACAAATGCTGCAGACCAGGTGATGCCAAAAACTCGGACTCTGTGCACCTGTGCTGAATTGATTCATAGAGTTATGGATGTTATAGAGAAGAATACATAAAAATAAAATAAAACTATATTTATTGCTTTGCCAGGTGAAGAGAGACACAGTGGGCTCGTGCCCTGGAAAGCTCTCTGTCCTAGCCCAGGGTGGGTGGGATTTGGTGAGGAGTTTTATCGCAATGGTTCAAGAGTATGGTTGTTGATAATGGTCAGTGTGTGCAGGGCTTGCAGTCCTTTAATCTGGTTTCAAATGAATTCCTATGAGTTTCTGGGCTTTTATATATATATATATATATATATATATAATTGAAGGATAATTGCTTTACATAATTATGTTGGTTTCTGACAAACATCAACATGAATCAGCCATAGGTATACATATATCCTCTCCCTCTTGAACCTTCCTCCCATATCCCTCCCCTCTCACCCTTCTACATTGTTATAAGCTCCGGGTTTCAGTTCCCTGAGTCATACAGCAAATTGCCTTTGGTTATCTATTTTACATGTAGTTATGTGTTTCCATATTACTCTCTCCATACATCTCATCCTCTCTTTCCTGTCCCCTTGCCCTGTATCCATAAGTATGTTCTCTATGTATGTGTCTTCACTGCCACCCTGCAAATAATTTCATCACTACCATCATTCCAGATTCCATATATATGTGTTAGCATATGATATTCACTCTGTATAGTCGATTCTAGGTTCATCTACCTCATTAGAATGGACTCAAATGCATTTCTTTTTATCGCTAAGTGAGCGACTGAACTGAACTGAATATTCCAATGTATATATGTACCATGGCTTCTTTATCAATTCATCTGTTGATGGACATCTAAGTTGCTTCCATATTCTAGATATTGTAAACAATGCTGCAATGAACATTGGGTACACGTTTGTATTTTTTTTTTTATTTGATTTCCTCGGGGTATATGCCTTATAGTGGGTTTGCTGGGTCATATGATGGATTTATTCCTAGTTTTTTTTTTTTTTTTAAGAAATCTCCACACTGTCTTCCACAGTGGCTGTGTCAATTTACATTCCC
Organism: Aepyceros melampus; assembly: GCA_006408695.1. Classification (NCBI taxonomy): domain Eukaryota; kingdom Metazoa; phylum Chordata; class Mammalia; order Artiodactyla; family Bovidae; genus Aepyceros; species Aepyceros melampus. The sequence continues at coordinate 14,249 of SJXQ01010442.1, forward strand.
ACCAACAGTGGAAGATGGTTCCATTTTTTCCACACTCTCTTCAGCATTATTTATAGATTTTTTTTTATAATGGCCATTCTGAATGATGTGATAACTTATTGTAGTTTTGATTTGCATTTCTCTAATAATAAGCAATGTTGAGCATCTTTTCATGTGCTTGTTAGTCATCTGCATGTCTTCTTTGGAGAATTCTCTGTTTAAGTAGTTTCTCAATTTTTTTTTTGTTGTTGTTGTTGTTTTTGTTTAGGCATTGACTTGCTTGAGCTGTTTATATATTTTGGAAATTAATCCTTTATCAGTTGTTTCATTTGCTATTGTTTTCTTCCATTCGAGGGTTGTATTTTCACCATGTTTATACCTTTCTTTGCTGAACAAAAACTTTTAAGTTTAATTTGGTCCCACTTGTTTATTTTTGCTTTTATTTAATTATTCTAGGAAGTGGGTCATTGAGTGCCTTGCTGTAATTTATGCCATTGAGTGTTCTTCCTATGTTTTCCTCTAAGAGTTTTTATAGTTTCTGATCTTACATTTAAATCTTTAATTCATTTTGAGTTTATCTCTGTGTATGGTATTAAGAAGTGCTTTAATTTCATTGTTTTACATATAGCTGTTCAGTTTTCCAGTACCTCTTATTGAAGAGGCCGTCTTTGCCTCATTGTGTATCTGTGACTCCTTTGTCAAAAAGAAGGTACCCATAGGTGTATGGGTTTATCTCTGGGCTTTTTATCTTTTTCCATTGGTCAATATTTCTATTTTTGTATCAATACCATACTGTCTTGATGACTGTAGCTTTGCAGCATTGGCTGAAGTCAGGAAGGTTGACTCTTCCAGCTCCATTGTTCTTTCTCAAGATTGCTTTGGCTATTCAGAATCTCTGGTGTTTCCATATGAATTGTAAAATGTTTTGATCTACTTATGTTAAACAAGTGTTTGGTAATCTGCCAATGATCACATTAAATCTGTAGATTGCATATGTTGCATAGCAATTTTCACAATATTGATTCTTCCAACCCAGGAACATGGAATATCTCTCTATTTGTTTATGTCATCTTTGATTTATTTCATCAGAAATAAACAGAAATTTACAGTTTTCTGTGTACAGTTACTTTGTCTTTATCAGTTCAGTTCAGTTTTTCAGTCGTGTCCGACTCTTTGTGACCCCATGAAATGCAGCACACCGGGCCTCCCTGTTCATCACCAACTCCTGGAGTTCACTCAGACTCGTCCATCAAGTCAGTGATGCCATCCAGCCATCTCATCCTCTGTCGTCCCTTTCTCCTCCTGCCGCCAATTCCTCCCAGCATCACAGTCTTTTCCAATGAGTCAACTCTTTGCATGAAGTGGCCAAAGTACTGAAGTTTCAGCCTCAGCATCATTCCTTCCAAAGAAATCCCAGGGCTGATCTCCTTCAGAATGGACGGATTGGATTTCTTTGCAGACCATGGGCTCTCAAGAGTCTTCTCCAACACCACAATTCAAAAGCATCAATTTTTCAGTGCTCAGCCTTCTTCACAGTCCAACTCTCACATCCATACAAGAAGACAGGAAAAACCATAGCCTTGACTAGACGGACCTTAGTCAGCAAAGTAATGTTTCTGCTTTTGAATATGCTATCTAGGTTGGTCAAAACTTTTCTTCCAAGGAGTAAGCGTCTTTTAATTTCATGACTTTCATCAAGAGGCTTTTTAGCTCCTCTTCACTTTCTGCCATAAAGGTGGTGTCACCTGCATATCTGAGATTATTGATATTTCTCCTGGAAATCTTGATTCCAGCTTCTGTTTTTTACAGTCCAGCGTTTCTCATGATGTACTCTGCATATAAGTTAAATAAGCACGGTGACACTATACTGCCTTGACGTACTCCTTTTCCTATTTGGAAACAGTCTGTTGTTCCATGTCCACTTCTGACTGTTGCTTCCTGACCTGCATACAGATTTCTCAAGAGGCAGGTCAGGTGGTCTGGTATTCCCATCTTTTTCAGAAATTTCCACAGTTTATCGTGATCCACACAGTCAAAGGCTTTGGCATAGTCAATAAGGTAGAAATAGAAGTTTTTCTGGAACTCTCTTGCTTTCTCCATGATCCAGCGGATGTTGGCAATTTGATCTCTGGCTCCTCTGCCTTTTCTAAAACCAGCTTGAACATCAGGGAATTCACAGTTCACGTATTGCTGAAGTCTGGCTTGGAGAATTTTGAGCATTACTTTACTAGCATATGAGATGAGTGCAATTATTCAATAGTTTGAGCATTCTTTGGCATTGTCTTTCTTTGGAATTGGAATGAAAACTGACCTTTTCCACTCTTGTGGCCACTGCTGAGTTTTCCAAATTTGCTGGCATATTGAGTGCAGCACTTTCACAGCATCATCTTTCAGGATTTGAAACAGCTCAACTGGAATTCCATCACATCACATCCACTAGCTTTGTTTGTAGTGATGCACCACCCTTATGGCAGAAAGTGAAGAGGAGCAAAAAGCCTCTTGATAAAAGTGAAAGAGGAGAGTGAAAAAGTTGGCTTAAAGCACATTCAGAAAACTAAGATCATGGCATCTGGTCCCATCACTTCATGGGAAATATATGGGGAAACAGTGTCAGACTTTATTTTTTTGGCTCCAAAATCACTGAAGATGGTGACTGCAACCATGAAATTAAAAGACCCTTACTCTTTTGAAGAAAAAATTATGACCAACCTAGATAGTATATTCAAAAGCAGAGACATTACTTTGCCAACTAAGGTCCGTCTAGTCAAGGCTATGATTTTTCTTGTGGTCATGTATGGATTTGAGAGTTGGACTGTGAAGAAGGCTGAGCACCGAAGAATTGATGCTTTTGAACTGTGGTGTTGGAGAGGACTCTTGAGAGTCCCTTGGAGTGCAAGGAGATCCAACCAGTCCATTCTGAAGGACATCAGCCCTGGGATCTCTTTGGAATGAATGATGCTAAAGCTGAAGCTCCAGTACTTTGACCACCTCATGCAAAGAGTTGACTCATTGGAAAAGACCCTAATGCTGGGAGGGATTGGGGGCAGGAGGAGAAGGGGACGACCAAGGATGAGATGGCTGGATGGCATCATGGACTCAATGGACGTGAGTCTGTGTGAACTCCAGGAGTTGGTGATGAACAGGCAGGCCCGGCGTGCTGTGATTCATGGGGTTGCAAAGAGTCGGACACGACTGAACAACTGAACTGAATTTCATGGCTGCAATCACCATCTGCAGTGATTTTGGAGCCCAGAAAATAAAGTCTAACACTGTTTCCACTGTTTCCCCATCTATTTCCCATGAAGTGACGGGACCGGATACGATGATCTTCATTTTCTGAATTTTAAGCTTTAAGGCAACTTTTTTGCTCTCCACTGTCACTTTCATAAAGAGGCTTTTTAGTTCCTCTTCATTTTCTTCCATAAGGGTGGTGTCATCTGCATATCTGAGGTATTGATATTTCTTCCGGCAATCTTGATTCCAGCCTGTGTGGTTTTTTTTTTTTTTACAATCAGCGTTTCTCATGATGTACTCTGCATATAAGTTAAATAAGCAGGGTGACACTATATTGCCTTGATATAGTACTTTTCGTATTTGGAACCAGTCTGTTGTTCCATGTACGGTTCTAACTGTTGCCTCCTGACCTGCATACAAATTTCTCAAGAGGCAGGTCAGATGGTCTGGTATTCCCATCTCTTTTAGATTTTTCCACAGTTTGTTGTGATCCACACAGTCAAAGGCTTTGGCATAGTCAAGAAAGCAGAAATAGATGTTTTTCTGGAACTCTCTTGCTTTTTCCATGATACAGTATGTTGGCAATTTGATCTCTGGTTCCTCTGCCTTTTCTAAAAGCAGCTTGAACATCAGGAAGTTCACGGTTCAAGTATTGCTGAAGCCTGGCTTGGAGAATTTTGAGCATTACTTTACTAGCATGTGAGATGAGTGCAATTGTGCAGTAGTTTGAGCATTCTTTGGCTTAGCCTTTCTTTGTCTTCTTAGGTGGGTTTATTCCTACATAGTTTATTATTTTTGTTACTCTGGTTAATGGGAGTTTCTGTGCTTTTTAATTGGCCTCAGGTTGTCTCCTGCTTAGCTTTTTGTGATCATCAAACTGTGACATTCCCTCTGGAACATTATTCATTTGCTCAAGGTTAAGCCTTTCTTTGTCTTCTTAGGTGGGTTTATTCCTACATAGTTTATTATTTTTGTTACTCTGGTTAATGGGAGTTTCTGTGCTTTTTAATTGGCCTCAGGTTGTCTCCTGCTTAGCTTTTTGTGATCATCAAACTGTGACATTCCCTCTGGAACATTATTCATTTGCTCAAGGTTTTAGTTCTGTGGACTAGCTGTAAGATATTCTTATGTGTATCCCTTGAAGGGGAAGCAGAATCTGTCCCAAGGATCCATTGTTTCTTGACTGCTTCTCCGTTTTCCCTGCATCCACTCCCTTCCTTTATTAATGACTATTTGAAAGGCTTCTATGACAGGAGCTCCATGGAGTCCTGCTTGGCTTCACAGGGAGGTTACGTGACTTCAGGTAAATCACAGTCAATCATGTTCACAGAGGATGAGGACCAGGACCCCTAGTGGCTTACACAGGTAATGTTCTTTCCACTACAGGCTCAATGAGTAGAGCCAAAAGTATAAGTGGCTCTAAAAAAAACCTTGATAGCTATTTAGCTAGCACTCTTTATTACCAAATTCAGATTTAAATTGAATAAAGTAGGGAAAACTGCTAGACCATTCAGGAATGACCTAAATCAAATCCCTTATGATTATACAGTGGAAGTGAGAAATAGATTTAAGGACCTAGATCTGATAGATAGAGTGCCTGATGAACTATGGAATGAGGTTTGTGACATTGTACAGGAGACAGGGATCAAGACCATTCCCATGGAAAAGAAATACAAAAGAGCAAAATGACTGTCTGGGGAGGTCTTACAAATAGCTGTGAAAGAAGAGAGGCAAAAAACAAAGGAGAAAAGGAAAGATATAAGCATCTGAATGCAGAGTTCCAAAGAATAGCAAGAAAAAGAAAGATTTCTTCAGCAATAAATGCAAAGAAATAGAGGAAAAGAACAAAATGGGAAAGACTAGAGATCTCTTCAAGAAAATTAGAGATACCAAGGGAACATTTCATGCAAAGATGGGCTCAATAAAGGACAGAAATGGTATGGACCTATCAGAAGCAGAAGATATTAAGAAGACGTGGCAAGAATACATGGAAGAACTGTACAAAAAAGATATTCATGACTCAGATAATCCTGATGGTGTGATCACTCACATAGAGGCAGACATCCTGGAATCTGAAGTCAAGTGGGCCTTAGAAAGCATCCCTACAAACAAAGCTAGTGGAGGTGATGGAATTCCAGTTGAGCTGTTTCAAATCCTGAAAGATGATGCTGTGAAAGTGCTGCACTCATGACCCAGATAATCATGATGACGTGATGACTAAACTAGAGCCAGATATCATGGAATGTGAAGTCAAGTGGGCCTTAGAAAGCATCACTATGAACAAAGCTAGTGGAGGCGATGAAATTCCAGTTGAGCTGTTTCAAATCCTGAAAGATGATGCTGTGAAAGTGCTGCACTCAATATGCCAGCATATCTGGAAAACTCAGCAGTGGCCACAGGACTGGAAAAGGTCAGTTNTGGAAGAAACACAAGCTGGAATCAAGATTGCTGGGAGAAATATCAATAATCTCAGATATGCAGATGACACCACCCTTATGGCAGAAAGTGAAGAGGAGCTAAAAAGCCTCTTGATGAAAGTGAAAGAGGAGAGTGAAAAAGTTGGCTTAAAGCTCAACATTCAGAAAATGAAGATCATGGCATCTGGCCCCATCACTTCATGGGAAATAGATGGGGAAACAATAGAAACAGTGTCAGACTTTGTTTTTTGGGGCTCCAAAATCACTGCAGATGGTGACTGCAGCCATGAAATTAAAAGACGCTTACTCCTTGGAAGAAAAGGTATGACCAACCTAGATAGTATATTCAAAAGCAGAGACATTACTTTGCCGACTAAGGTCCGTCTAGTCAAGGCTACGGTTTTTCCTGTGGTCATGTATGGATGTGAGAGTTGGGCTGTGAAGAAGGCTGAGCACAGCAGAATTGATGCTTTTGAACTGTGGTGTTGGAGAAGACTCTTGAGAGTCCCTTGGACTGCAAGGAGATCCAACCAGTCCATTCTGAAGGAGATGAACCCTGGGATTTCTTTGGAAGGAATGATGCTAAAGGTGAAGCTCCAGTACTTTGGCCACCTTATGTGAAGAGTTGACTCATTGGAAAAGACCTTGATGTTGGAAGGAATTGGGGGCAGAAGGAGAAGGGGACGACCGAGGATGAGATGGCTGGATGGCATCATAGACTCAATGGACGTGAGTCTGAGTGAACTCCGAGAGATGGTGATGAAAGGGAGGCGTGGCGTGCTGCGATTCATGGGGTCGCAAAGAGTCGGACATGACTGCGCGACTGAAATGAACTGAACAGAGGCACCAGAGATCAAACTGCCAACATCTGCTGGATCATTGATAAAGCAAGAGAATTCCAGAAAAACAACTATTTCTGCTTTATTGACTATGCCAAAGCCTTTGACTGCGTGGCTCATAATAAACTGGAAACTCTGAAAGAGATGGGAATACCAGACCACCTAACCTGCCTCTTGAGAAATCTGTATGCAGGTCAGGAAGCAACAGTTAGAACTGAACATGGAACAACAGACTGGTTCCAAATAGGAAAAGGAGTACGTCAAGGCTGTATAGCGTCACTGTGCTTATGTAACTTCTCTGCAGAGTACCTCATGAGAAACGCTGGACTGGAAGAAACACAAGCTGGAGTCAAGATTTCCGGGAGAAATATCAATAACCTCAGATATGCAGATGACACCAGCCTTATCGCAGAAAGTAAAGAGGAACTAAAAAGCCTCTTGATGAAAGTGAAAGAGGAGAGCGAAAAAGTTGGCTTAAAGCTCAACATTCAGGAAATGAAGATCATGGCATCCGGTCCCATCATTTCATGGGAAATAGGAGGGGAAACAGTGTAAACAGTGTCAGACTTTATTTTTGGGGCTCCAAAATCACTTCAGATGGTGATTGCAGCCATGAAATTAAAAGACACCTACTCCTTGGAAGGAAAGTTATGACTAACCTAGATAGCATATTCAAAAGCAGAGACATTACTTTGCCAACTAAGGTCTGTCTAGTCAAGGTTATGGTTTTTCCTGTGGTCATGTATGGTTGTGAGAGTTGGACTTTGAAGAAGGCTGTGTTCCGAAAAATTGATGCTTTTGAACTGTGGTGTTGGATAAGACTCTTGAGAGTTCCTTGGACTGCAGGGAGGTCCAAGCAGTCCATTCTGAAGGAGATCAGCCCTGGGATTTCTTTGGGAGAAATGATGCTGAAGCTGAAACTCAGTACTTTGGCCACATCATGTAAGAGTTGACTCATTGAAAAAGACTCTGATGCTGGAGGCATTGGGGGCAGGAGGAGAAGTGGACAACAGAGGATGAGATGGCTGGATGGTATCACTGACACGATGGGCATGAATCTAAGTGAACTCCAGGAGTTGGTGTTGGACAGGGAGGCTTGGTGTGCTGCGATTCATGGGGTCGCAAAAAGTTGGACAGGACTGAGTGACTGAACTGAACTGATTAGCTGGTAACTAAAATAACACCTAAATCCACAAGGTGTGTAATATCACCATTGAATCTTTTGCTTTTGAAAAACTTGAAATTATGCATCTGTACTGAAGGAGTGTGTCAATTTTCATGTAATCAAAAGTCCGCTGAAAGAGATGAGAAAACTGTGGGAAGTTTGGGGATCCTGAGGTGCACATTTGTCCCAAGGGCTTTGTATACCGACCAGGAAAAAAAAAAAAAAAAAACAACTAAGTAGAAGGAGGAAGTTATAACTGTACTAACAAAATTCTAGAGACATTTACCATTTACCAAGCCAGATCACTATCATCACATTTGACTGTCAAAACAGACTAGAAACTATTGTCCTTTGTTTACAGATGAGAATGCAAAGGCTCAAATTAACATGATTAACTTCTCCAAGTTCAGAGAGCTAAAGCAGGGGTGGCTAGGCTTCAAACCCACATCCACAGACTTACATGTAGATTTGTTGCATATGTTTAAGCTGTTCCCAGAGTGGAAAGGTAGGCAATGTGCATGCCCACTCACTCCCACATTTGAAAATTCTTAATCATCACTTGACTTTCACCACTTTGCAAGAAGGTGAGTTTTACTCTATTTAAAATGGATTAGATAGATTTGTTTTATTTTCTCTTTCCTCTCTCCTATGTCCCCTGCTTCATTCATATTTTCTTTCTTAGATTAATGAGGCCTGACCTCTGAGCTCAACTTGGGAAGGATAAAAGAAACTTAGAGAATGGAAATCAGGAGAAACTAAGTGCCATCCAGAAAGGAAGCCACCAACACATGTATTTATTGGCTTTTGAAATATGCTAGTGTGCCTGAAGAACTGAATTTCTCATTTTATTTTAGTTTTTTATTTTTATTTTTAGAATCTTTTTTCGAAAGGACAAAGCCTAATTCAAAAGTAAAAATTACCCCAGGGTTAAAAAATGTCTTTGAAAAGAAAGAGTCATGTCAGAGTAAACATGAAAATTTAAATGACTAACATATTTCAAAATAGCAAAATGATTAGAACAAGAAAGGTTATTTTAATTAGTTTCTAAAATAGTATATTTAATGGTTTGTAGTTAATTTTAGATTTTAAAATGAATACTCAGATTGGTTACTGGAAAACTGAAGTGTGTTTGGAACAAATTGGATAGGTGAATCTACTTTTTTGACTATGAAGTCAATGAAATCTTTACACAGACCAAATACTAAGATGTAAAAAATATGTTAAATATTTTATTATTATATTTTATAAATTGGTAAAATTGTAATAGTTTTTATATACTGGAATAAATTTGAAAAATACATTTTCAATTACATCTTGTCATTTACCAAGAGAATTCCCAGTGACTGAACAACAACAAGGACATTTTCCATCTGCCTCTGTGGAGACTGAAACCTGTGCTGCTGCAGCTACTGATCTCAACACCCTTGAGGGGAATTCAGGGTGGAAAGTGAAGCACAGTGTACTCTAGTGAAACTGGTGCAACTGGTCTTTAGATATATATTTTCAGAAATTGATTTCATGATCCCAGTCCGTGAATCTCTTCATATCTAGAAAATAACTAAATCCTTCATGGTGACATCTACTCCTCACATTTTGTAAAGTAATTGCTAGACTGAATTGCACTCTCACCAAAGTCTCATATGTTGCACCTCTCCAACTGTCTCTTTGGAACTCTCTCACAGATATCTGACTTCTGTGTCTCAGGCTGCTGTCCTTACTCTTCCCCAAATAAAACTCAATCTGCAACTCTCAAATTGTGCATCTTTTTAGTTGAAAAAGTCATAAAAATAATTTCCCATTTCCTTTTACCTATTAAAACATCAGCTACCAATGATGTTTTTCACAGAGCTAGAACAAATAATTTCACAATTTATATGGAAATACAAAAAAACCTCAAATAGCCAAAGCATCTTGAGAAAGAAGAAGGGAACTGGAGGAATCAACCTGCCTGACTTCAGGCTCTACTACAAAGCCACAGTCATCAAGACAATATGGTACTGGCACAAAGACAGAAATATAGATCAATGGAAAAAAAAAAGAAAGCCCAGAGATTAACCCACACACCTATGGACACCTTATTTTTGACAAAAGAGGTGAGAACGTACAATGAAGAAAAGACAATCTCTTTAACAAGTGGTGCTGGGAAAATTGGTCAACCACTTGTAAAAGAATGAAAATAGAATACTTTTTAACACCATACACAAAAATAAACTCAAAAGGCATTAAAGATGTAAACGTAAGACCAAAAATTATAAAACTCTTAGAGAAGAACATAGGCAAAACACTCTCCGACATACATCACAGCAGGATCCTCTATGACCCACCTCCCTGAATACTAGAAATAAAAGCAAAAATAAACAAATGGGACCTAATTAAAATTAAAAGCTTCTGACAACAAACAAAACTATAAGCAAGGTGAAAAGACAACCTTCGGAATGGGAGAAAACAATAGCAAATGATGCAACTGACAAACAACTAATCTCAAAAATATACAAGCAGCTTATGCAGCTCAATTCCAGAAAAATAAATGACCCAATCAAAAAATGGGCCAAAAAACTAAAGAGACATTTCTCCAAACAAGACATACAGATAGCTAACAAACACATGAAAAGATACTCAACATCACTCATTATCAGAGAAATGCAAATCAAAACCTCAATGAGGTACCATTTCACACCAGTCAGAATGGCTGCAATCCAAAAGTCTACAAGCAATAAATGCTGGAGAGAGTGTGGAGAAAAGGGAACCCTCTTACACTGTTGGTGGGAATGAAAACTAGTACAGCCACTATGGAGAACTGTGTAGAGATTCTTTAAAAAAATGGAAATAGAACTGCGTTATGACCAGCAACCCCACTGCTGGGCATACACACCAAGCAAACCAGAATTGAAAGAGACACGTGTACCCCAATGTTCATTGCAGCACTGTTTATAATAGCCAGGACATGGAAGCAACCTAGATGTCCATCAGCAGATGAATGGATGAGAAAGCTGTGGTACATATACACAATGGAGTATTACTCAGCCATTAAAAAGAACACATTTGAATCAGTTCTAATGAGGTGGATGAAATTGGAGCCGATTATACAGAGTGAAGTTAGCTACAACATTCAGAAAACGAAGATCATGGCATCTGGCCCCATCACTTCATGGGAAATGGATGGGGAAACACTGGAAACAGTGTCAGACTTTGTTTTTTGGGGCTCCAAAATCACTGCAGATGGTGACTGCAGCCATGAAATTAAAAGACAGTTACTCCTTGGAAGGAAAGTTATGACCAACCGAGATAGCACATTAAAAAGCAGAGACATGACTTTGCCAACAAAAGTTCATCTAGTCAAGGCTATGGTTTTTCCAGTAGTCATGAATGGATGTGAGAGTTGGACTGTAAAGCTGAGAGATGAAGAATTGATGCTTTTGAACTCTGGTGTTGGAGAAGCCTCTTGAGAGTCCCTTGGACTGCAAGGAGATCCATCCAGTCCATTCTGAGGGAGATCAACCCTGGGATTTCTTTGGAAGGAATGATACTAAAACTGAAGTTCCAATATTTTGGCCACCTTATGCGAAGAGTTGACTCATTGGAAAAGACCCTGATGCTGGGAGGGATTGGGGGCAGGAGGAGAAAGGGACAACCGAGGATGAGATGGCTGGATGGCATCATGGACTCAATGGACGTGAGTCTGGGTGAACTCCGGGAGTTGGTGATGGACAGGGAGGCCTGGCGTGCTGCGATTCATGGGGTCGCAAAGAGTCAGACACGACTGCGCGACTGAACTGAACTGAAACTGAACACACATATATATAGAATTTAGAAAGATGGTAATGATAACCCTGTATGTGAGACAGCAAAAGAGACACAGATGTAAAGACAGTCTTTTGGACTTTGTGGGAGAGGGAGAAGGTGGGATGATTTGGGAGAATGGCATTATATGATATCATATAAGAAATGAATCACCATTCTAGATTCAATGCAGGATACAGGCTCCTCAGGGCTGGCACACTGGGACAACCCAGAGGGATGGTATGGGGAGGAAGGTGGGAAGGAGGTTCAGGATTGGGAACTCGTGTATAGCTGTGGAAGATTCATGTTGATGCATGGCAAAACCAATACAATATTATAAAGTAATTAACCTCCAATAAAATAAATAAATTTATATTGAAAAAAAATTCTTATAAGAAAACAAATTTTCATATGTGACATATTTTGTTTCCATTAGTCAGTATTGGACTAATAAGAAAAGAAATGCACATATTTAATTTAGAAAAAAAATTCTCATAGATATTAATATTATTGAACATCAGTAACCTTGACATGGGCTTCCCTGGTGGCTCAGACGGTAAAGCGTCTGCCTGCAATGCGGGAGACCCGGGTTCGATTCCTGGGTCGGGAAGATCCTCTGGAGAAGGAAATGGCAATCCACTCCAGTACTCTTGCCTGGAAAATCCCATGGACAGAGGTGCCTGTGAGGCTACAGTCCATGGGGTCGCAAAGAGTTGGACACGACTGAGCGACTTCATGCAACCTTGACATATTATACATAGACTATCTTATATAGAGATATTTTATTTTTCAATCCACATTATCACCTTTACTTTAATTTTTTAAAATTTATTTTAATTGGAGGCTAATTACTTAATGATATTGTAGTGGCTTTGCCATACATCAACATGAATCTGCCACGGGTATACATGTTTTCCCCATCTTGAGCCCCCCTTCCACCTCCCTCTACTTTAAATTCTTCAGTTCTATTTTTATTTTTAAAGATTTTGAAATAGAAACAAACAGACAAAAGAGCTATGTGTCCTGTGGAATGCAAGATTTAACATTCTACCTAATCTGAGCCTATGTTAATTTTGTTTATTGTCATATTGATTAAATACTTGTAAGATATTTTTTTCTATAATACTCATAAGTCATTAGTCAAATGTCATAAGCATAAGTCAACTGTCCCTATGTCTTCTGGCAATTAATATCCTAATGATATTTCAATCATATTCCAAAATAATATTATTAATAAAAAAAATACTTTCTGGATTTCTTTCTTAAAGTTAGTTTTGGGATTTCAGTGAGGGCATCTAAAAGTAACAATGCTTCATTCTTTCACCTCATAAAATGATATGCTATAAAATACTAAGCTTTTTCATTTTATATGTTAGTACCACAAGAGAGAGCTTCTCACAAGGCATAGTGGAAAGAATCCACCTGCTAATGTAGGAGACTCAAGTTTGATTCCTGGGTCAGGGAGGTCCTCTGGAGTAGGAAATGGCAACCCAATCCAGTATTCTTGTGTGGAAAATACCATGGTCAAAGGAGATGGGTGAGCTATAGTCCATGTAGACTCAAGGAGTCAGACACAACTGGGTGACTGAGCACACAGCACAGTGCAAAAAATGCTAAAGTTGAAGAGTTATTCTGCCCTCCATAATTTTCTACAGGCTAAATTTTGCTAACATGACTATTTCCGAAATTGTCTGCTTTATGAGAAGTGCCTAGAGATTTCTCAATATCCTCATCATCTATATCATGTTTATGCTTGTATGAATAGTTACACTGTGATTCCTGGAAGGATATCATACTCTCCTTTGTTTTATTATTAGAAGTTATAATAATAAATAAACTGATAGCTCCATTAATCAGCTGACAGAATGGGGCTTTTTTTTTTTTTTTTCCTCTGATGCTTCCTGAACACTCTGCTATAAAGTATAGACTAGATTCTGTGTCTGCAATGAATAAACACACTGGCCCTTCACAAAGTAATTAGATACATGTACCATATCTTTATTATTTACCCATTCCTATATTGATGGACATTTAAGTTGCCTCCATGTCCTGACTCTTGTAAATAATGCTGTACAGAGAAAGACAAATACCATATGATACCATTTATACATGAAATCTTTAAAAAAAATGTCAAATGAACTTATCTACAAGACAAAAATACAGTTACAGATGTAGAAAGTAAATTTGCTGTATATCTAAAGTAACACAACATTGCAAATCAATTATACTCCAATAAGTTTTTCTTCATTTTAAGGTAGATTGGACTCAGCATACTTACACAGCCTTCACATATTAAATGTGGACTGAAGTCAGATTTCCCAGGGCTTTTTTTTTTTTTTTTTTTTTTAGTAAAGTATTGACCAAAGATCCAATGGAAAAAATAATTAATTATATAAGTCTGAACAAACCAATGAGGAAAATAAATTTAAGTGTGTTTGTTTGCAATATTGTTGATGTTTTAAGATTCTATTTTCTGGGTATATGAGAAAGATTCTCTTTCTATCTTCTTAAGCAAGTGATAACCCACAATAATTTAGTAGAGTCTGCTTTTGTAAATTAAAATAACATATTTTTAAATGAGGCCTGATTCTCACTTCTGTCACAGAATTAAAACACTTTTATTAAATCTCTTTACTCATCATGACAATGGAGTTATCTTCAAGGGTCAAGTAAAAGTATGCCTTCCCTTTTGCAGGCTAGATAGATAAATCAGTTAAGCAAGGCATACACTTGTATCCTTACATGGCAGAAAGTGGGCAAGAGAGCTCTCTGGAGTATCTTTTACAAGGGCACTAATCACCTTCATGATGGCTCCATCATCAAAACCTAAACACTTTTCAAAGTTCCCACCTCCTAATACTATTGTCCTCGGATTTATGAATTCAGGAGCATGAGCATAGTCTGTATCATTTCACCCCAGCCCCACAAATTCATGTTCTCACATGAAAATGCATTTATTATATTCCAATAATCCAAAAATTACTAGCTTTTAACATCTCTGCATTGCCTCTAATGTCTCAAAAAAATATCTAAATCATGTATGGTTGAAGCTGAAGGTATGTATTTTGTTGAGGGGAATTCCACCCCAGTTATGAACCTGTGAAATTGAATAGGTTATGTGCTTCCAAAATGCAATGGTGCAATGGGTATGGGTAGACCTATCTATTCCAAAAGTGAAAAATAAGAAGAAGGAAGTAACAGGTCCCATGTAAGTTAAAAAGTTAGCAGGGAAAACAACATCAGGCATATTCTCATCCTTAATGCTTAAAAATATTTCTCTTTGCCTTGGTGTTTCCCTCACTGAGCCTGCTAAGGTGGTAACTTACCCTCTTGTCTCAATGGGAAGACTCTCTGCCTGGGCCTTGCTCCCTCTTCAAGATTCACTACTGGGACATTACGGCTGTCCTGCAATGTCCCCTCCCCTAAAACCTCAGTGGAGTCCAGCCAAGGCCTCTGAACCCCATGCATTCTGGGCTTGTGATGGGCATATCCATGGGTGCTAAGCAGTTTTAGTCATGTCTGAGTCTGCCAACTTATGAAATGTAGCCTGCCATGCTCCTCTGCCCATGGGATTCTCCAGGCAAGACTATTGGAGTGTGTTGCTGTTTCCATTTCCTTCTCCAGGGGATCTTCCCAACCTAGGGATAGAATCTGTGTCTCTTATATCTCCTGCATTGGCAGATGGGTTCTTTAGCACTAGCACCACCTGGAAAGCCTACCCATGGCTGATAAGAAGTGATCAGAAGTCTCCAGAGGAGGAACACTGAGTTTGAAAGTTGGCAAAGGATGAATTTCTTTTCACAGACATACCTATGGCCTTTCCATTGGGCATGAGGCCCCTTTTTTGGGAATCTTTTTCTTTTATTTCTTTTTTTATTTTGGCAGCACTGTGCAGCATGCAGAACTTCCCTGACTAGAGATCCAATTTGCGCCTCCTGCAGTGGAAGTGCAGAGTCTTAACCACTGGATTGCCAGGGAAGTGCCTCATGGGAGTTTTCAAATTTAATTTATATTTTATTGTTTTTGGGGGTGTGTGGACCATTTTTTAAAAATTCTTTATTGAACATTACAATATTGCTTATGTTTTTATTATTATTATTATTATTTTTGGTCAGAAGGCAAGTGGGATCTTAGCTCCTATACTGGGGATCAAACCTACAGTCCCTGCACTGGAAGCAAAGTCTTAGGAACTGGACCATCAGGGAAGTCTCCTACATTATTGCTTATTAGAATGCATTATAGAATAACAGAGTGAACCAATCTTTACCTGGGCAAACTCATTACCACCAGGTGCACATTGGCCTAGAAGTGAAGGAGGGAAGAGACAGAACAGACTCCATCTTAGGCCAAACTGTGAGTGTTGGGTTACATGCATGATCACCCTCCCAATGGACTCTGAACTCTGTGCCTGGTGTCTATGGAAACAGCATACCAATGGAAAACCAGACCCCCCCAGATAGGATATCCTCAGGACTCATACCTAGACCCTCTGTCACCTAAAGAATATTCTAATTATCTCTGTAACAGAGCAGCATCATAAATTCTATTATGCTTACTGGGGTATGAAAACAGGTCCATTGACATTGTCCACTGCTAACTACCTAGGTTTCAGTCACATGAATCATGGGTTAACTTTGATTGTATGTCTCTTTTCATTTGTACAGACTAGTTTTGGGAAATTTGTGGAGGTGGGTTTGAGTATGTACATTTCAGGTATATATGGATTTTGCAAAAACTGATCAGGATCAGATTGGCTAAGAGGAGTCTTTGCCTTGGGCCCAACAGTGTAATAAACTGCACTCCATTATCTGCATTGTCCCTCTGAATGAGTCTATTTCTCAGAATACGTAGCTAGAACAGACATATGTCTGATAATGTGTCAGGACGCTGTGGAGTTGGAATCTAAAATTATCTGCAGGAATGGCATTAGAAGATTAAGTTTGCAGATCCTAAAATATCTTTACTTTAGCTATCTGTCTTTGATTTGAAGCAATTGTTTGGAAATAGCTTTTTGTTTCTTTGTTTCTTTGTTTTAATCACAACAGACTCATTCCAAATAGGAAAAGGAGCATATAAAATCTGTATATTGTCACCCTGATTATTTAACTTATATGCAGAGTACATCATGAGAAATGCTGGGCTGGAAGAAGCACAAGCTGGAATCAAGATTGCTGGGAGAAATATCAATAACATCAGAATGCAGATGACACTAGCCATATGGCAGAAAGTGAAGAGGAACTAAAAAGTCTCTTGATGAAAGTGAAAGAGGAGAGTGAAAAAGTTGGCTTAAAGCTCAACATTCAGAAAACAAAGATCATGGCATCTGGTCCCATCACTCCATGGGAAATAGGAGGGGAAACAGTGGAAATGGTATCAGACTTTATTTTTTTTGGGCTCCAAAATCACTGCAGATGGTGATTGCAGCCAAGAAATTAAAAGACACTTACTCCTTGGAAGGAAAGTTATGACCAAACTAGATATCATATTCAAACGCAGAGACATTACAACAAAAGTCTGTCTAGTCAAGGCTATGGTTTTTCCTGTGGTCATGTATGGATGTGAGAGTTGGACTGTGAAGAAGGCTCAGCACCAAAGAATTGATGCTTTTGAACTGTGGTGTTGGCGAAGACTCTTGAGAGTCCCTTGGACTGCAAGGAGATCCAACCAGTCCATTCTGAAGGAGATCAACCCTGGGATTTCTTTGGAAGCAATGATGCTAAAACTGAAGCTCCAGTACTTTGGCCACCTCATGCGAAGAGTTGACTCATTGGAAAAGACCCTGATGCTGGGAGGGATTGGGGGCAGGAGGAGAAGGGGATAACCGAGGATGAGATGGCTGGATGGCATCACGGACTCAATGGACGTGAGTCTGAGTGAACTCCGGGAGTTGGTGATGGACAGGGAGGCCTGGCGTGCTGCGATTCATGGGGTCGCAAAGAGTCGGACACGACTGAGTGACTGAACTGAACTGAACTTTAATTAAAAGCTAGTGATCATTTCTAAATATTGTTAATCCTCATCTGAGCTTTTGTACATGGAAAACCTTGATTGTTTTTCATAGCTAACAACTGATCAGGACAGTGGTTGCTGAAGATTGAGGCGTCTATGGCCAATTCTTAAAACAAGAGAAACTGAAGTTTGGCATATCGATTGGCTCTTCCTTTCATGAAGAATTTATCTGTAGAATGGAATGCTGTTTGATAGCACTTTATTCGCAAACACTACCAATCACTTCTCATGCAAATGAATAGTAAAATAATAGAAGCATAAATAAGTAAATAAATAATAAAATAACATAGAACTCAGAGGCAGCACTATTACTTAGGATCTCCTGCTCACTGCTAGCTCAGTAAAAAATACCATTCAGTTTCTTGGTACTGGTCTCTCCACATCTTGTGCCCTATGTCCCCAAAAGAAAAAAGAATGTCATGAAAGTTTTGTTAGGGAAATTTAAAAATAAAATAATAATAATAATGTCTTGTTTCGGCTTCAGAGACAAGTCAGAGCAGGCCTCTGACCTTGCTTCTAAACTGCCTGGACACTACCCTGATGGAGAATAGACTGTGAGTGACTGCCTGCTGTGAGTGGAAGACTTGCAGCTCCTTAGATAAAATGGCCGAGGAATCTTGAGGTTGTTGAGCCCCTGGAGGGGGCCTGGCCAACCAATCTCCAGGCTTAGCAAGATTCCAAGTTTCACAAGACAAAGTAAACAGCATTAACATGAAACCAGCTAGCAATTTGGTCACAGATTGATGATGATGATATCAGTTTCCATCCATCCTAGGATTATAAGTGGGAACCTCAAACTTCAACCTTTGAAGTCTCACCCACTGACACACTGCCTGGGACCTTTTCCCAATGGGACTCCAGATGCGCTGTGACACAGACCTTCCCAGGACTGATTAGGTCTTGGATGTTGGTCAAAACCCAATTTGGTGCTTTTTTTTTTAATTTCTCTTTATTTTTCTCCTCTTTTTATTTATCTTTTCTTTTAATGTTAGTATATTAAAAGTAAGTTAGATAATTATCTAATAAATATTTGTATTATTTATTTGTATATGATGAGTGGTTTATTTTATTAACAAAATCTTTGAACCTGAGACAAAAGTGAAAACTTTTGGCAAAACAAATTTGTGCATTATGTCTGTGCCAACACAGATAGATGAAGTTAATTTCATAAATTTATATATGTCAGGCTTATAAAGTGTGCAGTGTGAGAACCTTGGGAAGCTCTGCAAAACGATATGTTTAAAAAGAAAGACAAGTTATTTAACTTGTTAAATCCTTTATCATCACAACTGCTGTGAGGACCACACTAAGTCCCAGGTACCTGGAAGCCCACAGATAAGAAGTGTAGAGAAGCATGAAACTGGGTGCTATGCGTTCCTCTGAAATGACCCATTATGTAAGAACCCATTATATTTATGCTATTTGTGAAAAATACTCCTGAGGACTATTGTATAAAACATAAATACATGTATATATTTAATATAACAATACATATACTACTAAATTTACATAAATATAGTTCCATGTTTATCAAGCTTGAAGAGTCATACCAGTTGTTTACAAAATTCTTCACATTAACATTGAATATAAATATTTTTATTTTTATAAATATTTAATAAGATCTGAAGTATAAAAAGCAAAAGTGCTAGCTTTACTTATATTCAATTCTATCTTTAAATATTTATTAGCTAAAATATATATTTACTTTCCTAGATAATAACTAATTGTGAATGTTAGTGGGAAAATGACTTTGAACATCTGTATAAAATATTTCAAGTCTACAAGAGCTATATTTTTGAAGATAAGATGTATCTAGATTTTGTACACTTGAAATACATCTACAGTCTAAATATTTTTATCATTAGTTTTAATAGAACACACATTACTTGAACATCTTGATAAAAGTAACATAATTTGTAAATCAGCTACCATGGAGATAGGACGAATAAATTATAAGCATAAAAACATTTATGAATTATGTACATATTTATGTTCCTATTTATTTCAATATATTTTGCTCATAAATAGAATACCCAATCATGTGAAGTACATAAATACATAATAAATAACTGGACATAACAGCCTTAGATTTTTTCCAATATTCAGTGACGTCAGTATAGATGCACATATTTTTCAGTTCCTTATTATATGGGATTTTTTGGTTATTCCAGTAGGGCAAGATACTCTTTTAGTTAAGACTTTATTAGATTGATAGTTTTAAAAATTTTAATAATTTCATATATGGTTCTTCCTTTAGCCTTGTCTTGAACCCTGAAAATATTAGGGGTAAGGCTGCAGAAAGGGTTTTCATAAGATAAGATCTCAACCACATGCTATAGTTGAATAATTAATAAATGGTTGAGAGTCAGCTGTAGAAGGAGCATAATGGGTGTTTCAAGGCTGAATCTTGAGCAGACAAAATTGTGAATATAGAGCAGAAGCCACACAGACCAGCATACCTAGTCTGATGTGAAAAGAAGGGATTAGCAGAAGATGAAAATGATGCAGGTAAGTTTGACCTACATGGCTGCTAAGATGTGGCAGTGTCAGAAGAATGACATATTCATATGTGTTTTTGTACCCGTACTCGGCAGATGTTTGCAGAGAGGTAAATCACTTAACAGAGGTGGAACTTCTCTGGTGGTCCAGTGCGTTTGATCCAGGTGCATTTGATCCAGGTGCATTTGATCCAGGTGCATTTGATCCCTGTTCAGGGAACTAAGATCCCACATAAAGTGAGGCAAGTAAGTCCACACACGGCAACTAGAGAGACTGACAATGCAAGCAGAGAAAGCTCACACACCCAAAGGAAGACCCAGTACAGCCAAATAAATAAAGTCTAGAAAAAGAAAAGAAGAGTAAACAGCAGTAACAACATGGTAGAAAGTCTAGGATCACGAAAACTGGTTGGAGGGCAAGGGAAACATTTGGAGGTAAAATAAAAGAAATTGAAAATTGATTATTTGAAGGGGCAAGGGAAAGGCAGGTCTTTAATCACATGGGTGACAGTGAGAGCAGTTTTATCACATGTAGAGTACAGCATTGCAATTTTGAACATCTTAAGTTGCATTGTCCTAGGATGGCTTATGAATTTGATTTTCACTCCTAGGAAGCTAGTATAATATTTTGAAACAATAAAGACACAAATTTTCAACATGAATCAAGTTATAAAATAATCTCTTTAGTGTTGACTTTAGGAAAAGGCTCATAAGTTTTCTATGAGTAATACTATATGTCAGGAGTTAACAACCTTGATATTTGTGAGAGAGCAGTGAGAATCTCTGATTATGAAGGAAGATACTGTTGAAGACATTTTTTTTAATGAACCAATCAATGACTGAAAAAATGAACATTTAACTTTCTTAATTCTAATTAATTTGAATTTAAATAAACATATTTGGCCAGGATCTGCCATATTGAATGATGTGAGTTTTGAGAACAAAATCAATAACCTTTTCAATAACTGCATGCCATGTGACAGGAACCTTGTTAATTTGTTCAGAAAAATGAATACATCTGCAGTGGTAATTGAAAGCAACAAATAAACTAACCTGGGTTAATTCATTGTCATTTTCTCCAGAACCATTTCTTCTCTAGACAAAATAAGTAGGAGTTAAATGTGAATTTGAACTTCCTTGGTGGCTCAGATGGGAAAGAATCCACTTGCAATGCGGGAGACCTGGGTTCCAAAGACCCCTCTGGAGCAGGACATGGAAACCTACTCCAGTATTCCTTTTTGGAGAATCCCATGGACAGAAGAGCTGGGATAGCTACAGTCCATGGGTTCACAGTCAGGCATAACTGAGAGATTAAGCACAGTACAAATGTGAATTTACTAGGAAATATTATTCTTTGTATTTTAAGATTTTGATTTTGACATTAATTTGTGAATTACCTCTTGTAATGTGGTATTAAGCTTTATTTCCAACTTTTTAATTTCCTCTTTTATTAGGAAAAAGATGTTCCAGACTTTGATTTAAAATTATGTTTCTCCCCACTGGGCTTAGTATTCTTGGAATACATTTTCTGACACATCCATAGATTTTTTTTTTTTGTTTTTAACTATAACTGGAAAACAATGTTTGTACTTATCTTGGTAAGATTGCTTATTTCAAGCTGACCTTGTAATCAGCCTATTTTGGATATGCAGTTGCATATCTTGCTGTTTGGTATGTGTGCAAGCTAACTCACTTAGTTGTGTTTTTGTTTGACTTTTTCAATTCTAAGGACTGTAGCCTGCCAGGCTCCTCTGTCAGTGGGACTTTCCAGGCAATAATACTGGAGTGGATTGTCATGCCTCCTCCAGGGGATCTTCCTGACACAAGGATGGAACCCTCATCTGTTAAGTCTCCTGCACTGGCAGGTGGGTTCTTTACCACTAGCACCACCTGGGAAATTCCTGTTGTCCAGCATCCATAGGAATTTGGGAGCTACCTAAGGGTAGGAGAGATTGGAACACGAAGATAATATATGTATCTTTGCAAAGTAGACATATAGTTATAAAACCAAAAGGCTAGCTTTTCCTAAAAAGGCTGCTTCAGCACACAAGCAACTCAATGGTACTTAGGGACTAAGGTATTTAAAGAGTCTTCTCAAATATTTCTATTTCATAATTTTAGAGCATCATTCATTTCTAAACAAAGACCCAATTTTTGACTCAGAGACATGGCAAACTTGGAAATTACCTTTATTATTTACTAGTCATTAAGTTTATACTCTCCGATACATAGCTTACTTTGCCCAGTTGTTAAGATAGTACTATGCCTTAAGAATGGAAGAGAAAGGCTTCCCTGGTTAACAGTGGTTAAGAATGCACTTGCCAATGTAGGGAACATGGGTTCCATTCCTGGTCCAGGGAGATCCCTCATGCGATGGGGCAAACTAAGCCTCTGTGCTACAACTACTGAAGCCTGTGCACCTAGAGCCATTGCAACAAGAGAAACCATTGCAAAGGGAAGCCCACACACCTCAAGGAAGAGAAGTCACCACTAGTCTCAACTAGGAAAAGCCTGTGCAGCAAAGAAGACCCAGGGAAGTCAAAACTAAAAAGAGAGAGAGAGAGAGAGAAAGGAATGGAAGAGAAAACTTGAGTTCAGAGAATATAAACACCTGAGATGGGTATTTATTTATTTATTTTAGTTTGTTTCCTTCATCATCTTCACTGCAGCTGGAAACAATCAGAGTTTCCACAGTCTTGCATTCAAGCCAATTGCATGGTTCAGTTCAGTCACTCTGTCGTGTCCAACTCTTTGCAACCCCATGAACTGCAGCACGCCACGCCTCCCTGTTCATTATCAACTCCCGAAGTTTACCCAAACTCTGTCCATTGAGTCAGTGATGCCATCCAACCATTTTATCCTCTGTTGTCCCCCTCTCCTCCTGCCTTTTATCTTTCCCAACATCAGGGTCTTTCCAAAGGAGTCAGCTATTCGCATCAGGTGGCCAAAATATTGGAGTTTCAGGCTCAACATCAGTCCTTCCAAAGAATACCCAAGAATGATTTCCTTTAGGATGGACTGGTTGGATCTCCTTCCATTCCAAAGGACTTCAAGAGTCTTCTCCAACACTGAAGTTCAAAAGCATCAATTCTTCTGTGCTCAGCTTTCTTTATAGTCCAATTCTCACATCCATGCATGACTACTGGAAAAACCATAGCCTTGACTAGACGGACTTTTGTTGACAAAGTAATAGCTCTTCTTCTTTAATATGCTAAGAAAACGGGGCTGGTCAAAGCTGTGCTTTCTATAAACACTTCTTTCCATGTCTCCTATATCTTATTAAATTGTACCCAGGCCCTTTGTCTTCAAAACTTAATAAATAATAATATTATAGATTTTCATTCTTAATGATCTGTTAGCTGCAATCAGTTTGGGGATAATTATTGCAAATAAAACACAAAGTTGTTAATTGACTAGTTAAATGTAGAAATATTTAACAGGAGAAATTAGATGCACATAAAATTGTTGGAAATGAGGATGGACTACTTTGGCTGAGTTCAATGATTTTATTTTGTTCCACTCTGGAAAAGCAATTCCCCACCTATCACATTTGTCAGTTCTCTTCTGCAAAGAAGTTGTCCTAAACTTCAACCTGTATCTTGAATCTCTCCCCAATTGTATTCACCACATCGTTCTTGAGAATGCCTTTAGATTTGAAGTTTTAAATCCTTCTCAAAGTAGAGAAAGTTATTTTGAGAAGAAATTGGAAGCTATCTTTTTATAACCTGATTCTTCATCGAGAAAAATTATTTAAGCCAGGGTTCTAGAATTAAGGGCAGGGACAATGGTAAGCTTTTCTCTGATAAACAGCCACATTCTTGGATTTTAGCACTTTGTGGAATTTTTCTAATTTTCTCTCCTAATGTGGACCCATGGGCTCAAGAGCTATAGAAAAGCAATCACCACCCCAGTAGTCCAGAGCATGATGTCCAAGGCAGGGTCATTTCCCTACTGGGCCACACAAGGTGGGAGTAAGGGAGCACTCGACTCTGACAGAAAGTGGGGAGCATGTCGCTGGGGATAGAATGAGAGACAATGATGCCCCTTCCTCCTGGGAATGAAGTGTTATACTCGGCTATTGAGAAGAGAGAACCTCTGTTCCTGGACACAGCTGCCAGGAGTAAGTTTCCTACTTACTGAGCTAAAAAAAGATGAAGTTCACATACCACAGATTCTCGCCTTTTTAATGCATTTTCATAGATATTCTTGAGTAGATGTTTCTGTTTGCTGTTTGCCTTTAAGGCCATTTCCAGAGGCTTTATTTATTTAAATTTTTTTTTACTATATATATGTAAATATATATTTCTTATCAAATTATCTAGAGAGTGGACCAGCAGAACTCTTCATGGTGTCCTGTTGGAAATAAATCTCTTTCAATGCTTTATTAAATATAACAACAACATCACAAGCAACTATGCACATTAAATTAAAAATCTATCACCATGTTGTAACAGATATTATCAAGAAAGTGAGAAAAAAATATAGATGTGTGAAAATATTTGCAAATCATATACTGATAAATGTCTAGTTCTCATAATTTACAATGAGCTCTTACATCTCAAGAGTTTTAAACAACTCAAGTAAGAAGTAGACAAAGGACTTCAAAAAATAATTTTTCAAAGAATGTATACAAGTATCCATACATGAAAAATGATCAAGATCATCATTTATTAGGAAAATGGAAATCAAAATTATCGAGTTACAACTTCAAATATACAGATAATTTCTAAAAACCAAACAGAATATAAACAAATGTTGACAATAATGTGCAGAAATTGGAATTTTACCCACTGCTACTGGAAATATAAATTCGAAACAGTGGCTGTGAAAACCAGTTTGTGTTTCCTCAAAAAGTTAAACAATGAAACCATGTGATCCAGCCCTTCTGGAACTTGATAAGAACCCCTTCCCCAAAATAAGGTACAGGTATTAAAACAAAAACTTGCACCTGAACAATTTTAGTAGCATTATTCATTTAGCCTAAGAGCAGAAGCAAACCAAATATCCATCAACTTATGAATAGATCAACAACATGGATAAAAATTATAAAAAACATATTGATTAGCCATAAAAGTGAATGATGTATTCATGATATAACATGGGTGAAACTTAGGCTAAGTGAAAAATTTCAGATACAGAAGACACTTTTCTTTTATAATATTTACATGAAATGCCAAGAGCAGGCAATTAATACAAACAGAAAGCAAATTAGTTTCTGTCAGAGAAAGGGGATGGAGATTGACTGCTTAATGGCTATGAGGAGGTGAAGTTGCATTGAAATTAGATGGTGATGATGGCTGAAAAACATTGTGACTACACTAAATGAATAATACACTTTAAAATAGTTAACACTGTGTACTTTATGTTTGTGAATTGTACCTCAAGAAAAAAGAAATGAACAGAACCATGACCCCAAGCTTACTAGGTGAATTCAAGGTGTGTTACAGATCTATATGTGAAAAACAATATAATTAATATATAAAATATAATTAGAAGAATGCCATTAAGACATTAGGATAATTAAATATTTATTACACAGGAGAAAATAATCAGTAATTTAAAAGGATGACATAGGAAAGATTGTTTCCTCTCCATTAAGTACATTAAGTTCAAAAACAAATCACAATACAAAAAATAAAATTTACAAAGCTCAAAAGAAAATATGACATGAACAGCAACTTGGAATATAGGAATTTAAACTGTCCAATCAAATTATGAAGATAACTCAATATTACTAGTCATTATGAAAATTGTGAATTATAATTGAAATAAAATAGTGTGGATCACAATAAACTGTGGAAAATTCTGAAAGAGATGGGAATACCAGACTACCCGACCTGCCTCTTGAGAAATCTATATGCAGGTCAGGAAGCAACAGTTAGAACTGGCATGGAACAACAGACTGGTTCCAAATAGGAAAAGGAGTCCGTCAAGGCTGTATATTGTCACCCTGCTTATTTAACTTATATGCAGAGTACATCATGAGAAACGCTGGACTGGAAGAAACACAAGCTGGAATCAAGTTTGCCAGGAGAAATATCAATAACCTCAGATATGCACCATGACATCAGCCTTATGGCAGAAAGTGAAGAGGAACTAAAAAACCTCTTGATGAAAGTGAAAGAGGAGAGTGAAAAAGTTGGCTTAAAGCTCAACATTCAGAAAACGAAGATCATGGCATCCAGTCCCATCACTTCATGGGAAATAGATGGGGAAACAATGGAAAAAGTGTCAGATTTTATTATTATTATTATTATTATTATTATTTGGCTCCACAATCACTGCAGATGGTGACTGCAGCCATGAAATTAAAAGACGCTTACTCTTTGGAAGGAAAGTTATGACCAACCTAGATAGCATATTCAAAAGCAGAGACATTATTTTGCCAACTAAGGTCCATCTAGTCAAGGCTGTGGTTTTCCTGTGGTCATGTATGGATGTGAGAGTTGGAATGTGAAGAAGGCTGAGCGCAAAAGAATTGATTCTTTTGAACTGTGGTGTTGGAGAAGACTCTTGAGAGTCCCTTGGACTGCAAGGAGATCCAACCAGTCCATTCTGAAAGAGATCAGCCCTGGGATCTCTTTGGAAGGAATGATGCTAAAGCTGAAGCTCCAGTACTTTGGCCACCTCATGCGAAGAGTTGACTCATTGGAAAAGACCCTGATGGTGGGAGGGATTGGGGGCAGGAGGAGAAAGGGAAGACCGAGGATGAGATGGCTGGATGGCATCACTGACTTGATGGACATAAGTCTGCGTGAACTCCAGAAGTTGGTGATGGACAGGGAGGCCTGGTGTACTGTGATTCATGGGGTCACAAAGGGTTGGACATGACTGAGCAAGTGAAATGAACTGAGATGTCCATCAGCAGATGAATGATAAAGAAATTATGGTACATATATCCAATGGAATATACTCAGCCATAAATTGAACACAGTTGTGTCAGTTCTAATGAGGTGGATGAACCTAGAGCCTATTATACAGAGTGAAGTAAGTCAGAGAGAGAAAGATAAATATCATATACTAAAGCATAGATACAGAATCTAGAAAAATGTTACTGAAGAATTTATTCACAGGGCAACAGTGGAGAAACAGACATAGAGAATAGACTTATGAACATGGGGAGAGGGGAGGAGAGGGTGAGATGTATGGAAGGAGTACCATGGAAACTTACATTACCATATGTAAAATAGATAGGAAAGGGTAATGTGCTGTATGTCTCAGGAAACTCAAACAGGGGCTCTGTATCAACCTAGAGGGGTGGCATGGGGAAGGAGATGAAAGGGAGGTTCAAAAGGGATGAGATATGTATGTACCTATGGCTGATACATGTTGAGATTTGACAGAAAACAGAAATTCTATAGAGCAACTATACTTCACTTTAAAAATAAATAGATTAAAGCACACACACACACACACAAACTGACACCTTTTTCCTTGGGTTGTGGAGAATGGAGAAGCTGTTTCATCCCTAATTTTGCAGCTTGCAGAATAATTTCAAATTTATGACTTTATTTTCATACCTTCCAGTGAGCTGAGAACTGGGTCAAATTATAAAAAAAAAATCAAGCATATGTAAGGAGAAATAAGAAGTTTGTTCTTACAGAGGATAGATGCTAACAGACATTTTTATGAAGGGTTCAGCCTGAATAATTGATAAATAGCCTGTGGAAAATGAAACCACTGAAAGCTGAGGAAATTGGAAAATATCTAAGAAATTGAAATGTTTTTCTCCACAGACCCCACTGGGTGGTCAGAAATGACTAGTAAGAACTGTAAGACTACGTGCACTATGATAGTAAAGTGGAACAGAAAACAGGTTAAAAGTATACGAACTTCCTCTATATCTATGCTTTCAGTACCCACCATAGAGCAGGAAGCCTTAATCTGGGAGGAAAGCAGAAAACATCCCCATCCTTAGGGAACTCCTGAAAATCCTGAAGCTAAGAAGGATGAAAACAGAGATAAATGACCCTTGATGGTGAAGCAGCAATACCACTGAACTGAATAAGACAGCCAGGGGTGGTATCGGTACATCAGAACCGATGTCCACAGTCTGAGAACAAGGAATAAACTGTTTGCACAAAAACAAAATGGGAAGAATTGAAACATCTCATTGGAATGTATGACCACTCTACTATGATTACACTTGTACTCAACTGCTCCATCATGTTCTACTCTTTGTGACCACATGGACTGTAGCCTGCAAACCTCCTCTGTCCATGGGACTTTTCAGACAAGAATACTCAAGTGTGTTGCCCTTTTCTCCTCCAGAGGATCTTTCCAATCCAAGGATTATACCGACATTTCCTGCATCTCTTGCATTGACTGGCAGATTTTTTGCCACTGAGCCAACTGAGAAGCCCCCACTATGACAATAAGCTTGAATAACAAGTGACAGTAGAATACTTTTGGGAAAAAGGCAGTAGAGGGACAGTAACAAGCAAAGAGATCTTCCTTTGGGTACAGTGTAAAAAGAAAGACCTGTAGATTAGGATTTACATAACACTTTGGGAAACCAATCCTCACTCTAAATAAAAAGTAGTATTGATGGAACTTTCAAATTTTGATATACCAGGGATAATCATAGCAACATAAACCTCAAAGTCATCCCAAATCCTAAGTCACTCAGGTCTATCAGAAGGAAGTATGTGCACATTTTGAGATACAAAAGTGGTTTATTTCTATTTATATTTTCCTACACAAAATGCTCAAGCTTTAACAACTATAACAACAACCAAAATGAGGCATGTAGGTAAGTTAGAAAACAAACACTCATTGTGGTGATTAATTTATGTGTCAATTTAACTGAATCACTGTGCTGAGATATTAGTTAATCATTGTGCTTGTATTTAAGAAGGTGTTTTGTTGAGACTGACATTTAAATTGAAGGAATATAAGTAAGGAATATTTCCCTCCATTTAATGTGGGTGGGCCTCAGTAAATCAGTGGAAGCATAATTAGAAGATGACTGGTTTCCCCTGATCTAGAGGGAATTCTGCCTTCAGACTTGAACTTCAGCTCTTTGACTTCAACTCTTCAGAACTTTGACTTTCCTCTCGTTCTCCAGCCCAGCAGCCTTTAAACTGTGAGTTTTATACTTGGTAACCTCCATAAGCAAGTGAGTCAATTCCTTAAAGTGAATCTTTCTCCTTATATAAAGACATGTTAGCAGTTCTATATCCATGGCAACTCTAATATATCCATAAAAGAAACCAAAACCCAGAAGTAGATTCAAATATAACACTAATATTGAAACAATCTGCAAGGAATTGATCATGTTGTTCTGTCTACTAGTCCTGTACAACTCTTTGAGACCCCATGGATTGCAGAATGCCTGACTTCCCTGTCCCTCACCATCTTCAGGAGTTTATCCACTGAACTGGTGATGGCATCCAGCAATCTCATCCCCTGTCTCCCTCTTATCCTTCTGCCTTCAATCTTTACCAGCATCAATGAGTCAGCTGTTTGCATCAAGTGGCCAAAATGCTAAAGTTAAAGCATTCCGTCCTTCCAATGAATTTTCAAGGCTGATTTTCTTTAAGATTAACTGGCTTGATCTCCTTGCTGTCCAAGCAACTCTCAAGAGTCTATAAACAATTGTCTTCTAATTTTATGCCTGCAGTCACCATCCACAGTGATTTTAGAGCTCAATAAGAGGACATCTGTCACTGCTCTTACCTTTTCCTCTTCTATTTGCCTGGGAGTGATGGGACTGGATTTCAGGATCTTAGTTTTTTGTTTTCAGTATTGAATTTTAAGTTGGCTTTTTCACTATCTTCTTTTACCTTCATCAAGACGTTCTTTAGTTTCTCTTTCCTTTCTGCCATTAAAGTGGTATCATCTGTATATCTGAGGTTCTTGATATTTCTCCCGCCTATCTTGATTCCAGCTTGTAGCTCATCCAGCTCTGCATTTCACATGACATGTGCTTTATATAAATTAAATAAACAGGGTGGCAGTAAATAGTCTTTTCACAACCTTTCTCAATTTTGAACCAGTCAGTTTTTCCATACAAGGTACTAACTGTTGCTTCTTGACCCACATACAGGTTTCTCAGGAGACAGGTAAGATGGTCTGGTATTCTCATCTCTTTAAGAGCTTTCCATAGTTTGTTATGATCCACACAGTCAAAACGTTTAGCATAGTTGAAAAAAACAGAGGTTTTTGTCAACAAAACCTTACAACCTTGCAACAGTCCTTCCAATGAATTTTCAAGGTTGATTTTCTTTAAGATTGATTGGCTTGATCTCCTTGTCCAAGCAACTCTCAAGAGTCTGGTGTTTTTCTGGAATGTTGATGTTTTTCTGGAATTTCCTTGCTTTGATCCAGTGAATGTTGGCAACTTGATCTCTGGTTCATCTTCCCTTTCTAAAGCCAACTTGAACATCTGAAAGTTCTCAGTTCATGTAATGCTGAAGCCTAGCTTGGAGGATTTTGAGCATAACCTTACTAGCATGGGAGATAAGTGCAATTGTCCAGTAGTTTGAGCATTCTTTACTACATCCTTCTTGGATATTGGGATGAAGATGAATATTTTCTAGTCCTGTGGCCACTGGTGGGTTTTCCAAATTTGCTGACATATTGAGTCCAGCAGTTTAACAGTATAATCTTCTAGGATTTTAAATAGCTCTGCTGAAATTCCAATACCTCCACTAGTTTTATTAGCAGCATTGTTTCCTAAGGTCCTCTTAACTTCACACTCTAGAAAGTCTGGCTTGGATGGGTGACCACACTATCATGATTATCAAGGTCACTGAGATCTTTTTTGGACAATTATTCTGTACAAAATTTATCAGAACTTTGACCAAAATATTAACAGATCCAAAGAAAAAAGTGAACAACATATAAGGTCAGGGAGTAATTTCAGCAGAGAAGTGGGAACTTCAACCAGAATAAAATAAAATCTTAATAAATAAAATCATAGTTACAAAACTAAGACTAGTTTTTATGAGTTGTTCATTGGTAGACAAGGCAGAGACGTGGAAAGGAACAGCAATCGAATATAGGTTAGGAGAAATTGCCAAACTGAAAGATAAATGTTATCATCATCACCCTCATCATCATTGTCAATGCCATCATTATCAGAATAAAATATTCTAGAGCTATGTGACAATATCAAACATTGTAACAAAATTATAATTGAAATATGAGAAAAAGAAGAAAAAAGAAAGAACAGAATAGAATGAAAAATAATAGCCTTGGAATTCCCCTGGTGGGTCAGTGGTTAAGACTCTGTACTCCTAATGCAGAGACCCTGGGTTTAATCCTTAATCAGGAAACTAGATCCCACATGCTACAACTAGCAGTCCATATACCATAAAGAAAATTCCCTCATGTCATAACTAAGACCTCATACAGGCAAATAAATAAATAAATATTTTTTAAAAATGACAGAATTTTCTTTATGTTAAGACAAACATCAAACTCCAGATATAAGAAACACATAGAATATCAAACAGGACATATATGAAGCATTTCATCTTTAATTCTTTAAAAAATTATTAATCTAGTATTATATATCCATGAAATATTTTAATGCCAGCATTGCTGATGTTGTTGTTTAGTCTCTTAAGTCGTGTTCAACTCTTTTGAAACCCATGGACTGTAGCCTTCAAGGCTCCTCTGTCCATAGAACTTTCCAGGCAAGAATACTGGACTGGGTTGACATGTCCTTTTCCAGGGGATCTTCCTGACCCAAGGATTCTATCTGCGTCTTCTGCATTGGCAGGTGTATGCTTTACTAGTGAGCCACCTGTGAAGCCCTTACGCTTATTATGTAAAGATATAAAGATATTGAAATCAAGAAATGAAGAAAGATATATTATACAAACACTAACAAGAAAAAATATGAACATTTCTCTATTAATGTTAACTAGAGTAGAATTTTGAACAAGCAATACTATCAGGGATAAAGAAATATATTGCAAATGATAAAAAGGTCAATTCTCAAGAACACGTAATAATACTGACTGTGCCTATAGCTAAGAACAGAGCTTCAAAATACATGAAGCAAAACATGAAGAAATGAAAAGTAAAATAGAAAACCCCACACTATTGGTAGACTTCAATGTTTTTCTCTTGGTAATTGGCAGAAGTAGATAGAAATTCAGTCAGATACGTAAGACATAAGCAATAGCATCTAACAACAAGATATCCAAATTAATAGCAAATGCAGTTTATTTAAAGTGCAAATTGAGCTTCACTAAGATCATATTCTAGGCTAGAAATACATCTTAACAAACTTAAAAAAAGATAGTCATTATACAAAGTATGCTCTCAGACCATAGCGAAATCAAAGATCAATAACAGAAAGATATTTTAAAAATTCCAAATATTTGGAAATCACATATAACACTACTAAGTAACATGTAAGTTAAAGATATAGCCTTATGGGATATTTAAAATATATATTTTGTAGCAGATAAAAATTAAAAACAAAGCATGTCCAAATTTAGGACACAGCTAAGGCTATGTTTTGAAGATTAGCTAACAGCATTAAGTGTTATAGCAAATACAGTTTTTCAACAATACAAGAGACAAATTTGCACATGAACATCATGAAATGACCGATTCCAAAATCAAATTGATTACATTCTTTGTAACTCAGGATGGAGAAGCTGTATACAGTCAGCAAAAAACAAAATCTGGAGCTGACTGTGGCTCAGATCATCAGCTTCTCATAGAAAAATTCAGGCTTATACTAAAGAAAATGGGAAACCAGTAGGCCAAGACATTTATCATTTAAATCAAATTCCCTGTGGATATGCAGTGTAGTTAATGAATCAAGGGTTTAGATCTGCTAGAGAGAATGCCTGAAGAACTATGGTGGAGGTCTATAATATTGTACAAGAGGCAGCAAGTAAAACTATTCCAAAAGAAAAGAAAAGCAAGAAGGCAAAGTGGTTATCTGAGGAGGCCTTACAAATAGCTAAAGAAAGAAGATACATGAAAAGCAAGGGAGAAAATGAGAGGTATATCCAACTAAATGCAAATTTTTCAAAGAAGAGCTCAGAGAAACAAGAAGGCCTTATTACATGAACAGGTATACAGCTAGAAGAAAACAACAGAAGGTGAAGGACTGAAAATCTCTTCAGGAAAATTGAAATATCAAGAGAACATTTAGCCAAAAGATGGGCAGAATAAAGGACAGAAACTGTAGAAATCCGGTAGACACTGAAGAGATCAAGAAGAGATGGAAATAATTACATAGAAGAACTATATAAAAAAGATCTGAATGAACCAGATAACTACAATGATGTGGTCAGCACCCAGAGCTAGACATTTTGGAGAGCAAAGTCAAGTGGGGCTTAGGAAGCACTTGTTAGTAAAGCCAATGGATGCAATGGAATTCCAGTAGAACTATTCAAAAACCCAAAGGATGATGCCATCAAAGGTTGCATTCAGTACGTCATCAAATCTGGAAGACCCAGCAGTGACCACAGGACTGAAAAATCCTCATCCTAATTCCCAAGAAAAGTAGTACTAAAAAATGTGTTAAACATTGAACAATTGCACTCATCTCCCATGCCAGTAAGATCATGCTTAAATTCTTGCATGCTATGTTTCTGCATTATGCAAGCCAAGAACTTCCAGATGTTTAAGCTGGGATGAGAAAAGGCAGAGGAACCAGTGATTAAATTGCCAACATCTGCTGGATCATAGTGAAAGCAAGGGAATTTCAGAAATGCTACTACCTCAGTTTAGTGGATTATGCCAAAGCAATAGAATGTGTGGATCACGGCAAACCATGGAAACTTAAAGATATGGGAATACTAGACCATCTTACCTGTCGCCTATGAAACTTATATATGGGTCAAAATGCAACAGTTAGAACCCTGTATGGAACAACTGATAGACTCAAGATTGAGAAAGGAGTACTACAGCGCTGTTTTTTGTCACCCTGTTTGTTTAATCTATATGCTGAGCACATCATGAGAACTGGATGAGTTACAAGTTGGAATCAAGATAGGCGGGAGAAATGTCAACAACCTCAGATATTCCAGGATGATACCACAGGAGGAGAGTGAAATAGCTGACTTAAAATGAAATATTAAAAAGAAAATAATAAACAAAATAAAACTAAACTAAGATCATGGCATCCAGCCCCATTATTTCATGGGAAATACAGGGGGAAAGCTGGAAATAGTGACAGATTTTCTGTTCTTGGTCACAAAAATCAATGTAGATTGTGACTGCAGGCATAAAATTAGAAGAGATTTGTTTCTTGGCCAGGAGAGCTGTGACAAACCTAAGCAGTATGCTAAAAAGCAGAGACATTACCCTGTCGACAAAAGTCCATATGGTCAAGTCTATGGTCTTCCTAGTGGTCATCAATGGTTGTGAGAGCTGGACCATAAAGAAGAGAGACTGTGGAGAAATTGATGCCTTCAAACTATGGTGCTGGAGAATACTCCTGAGAAATTCTTGGACAACAAGGAGATCAAAACAATCTTAAGGGAAATCAACCCTCAATATCTGTTGGAAAGACAGATACTGAAGCTGAAACTCCAGTATTTTGGTCATCTGATGTGAAAAGCTGACTCATTGGAAAAGTCCCTGATGTTGGGAAAGTTTGAGAGTAGAAGGAGAAGAGGAAATCAGAGGATAGGATGGATGGATGGTATCACTGATGCTATGGAGATGAACCTGGGCAAACTTTGGGCAATGAGGGACAGAGAGGTCTACCATGCTGCAGTCCATGGGTCACAAAGAGTCAGGCATGACTGGGTGACTGAACAACAATGAAATGTTTTATTAACAAAGCTAATTTATTTATTATTAATTTATTTATTTTCTCAGATCAATAACTTAAACATCTTTACTAAGAAACTAGAAAAAAATAAGAACAAAATAAAATCAAATAAGCAACAAAAAGTAAATTACAAAAATGAAACAAATTCTTGCATATTGAATAAAGAGTAATAAACACTTTTCACAAACAAACCTGACTAGAATAACAACAAAAAATTCTAGTTGTGCTTGCATTTTATATAGTGATTAGTGAAGAATTTATTCTAAAGACATGACAGAAATGTATAGAAGATCTGAGAAAACTTTTAGGATTTTCTTTTACCTCTGTAACGATGATGCAACTATGTATGTTTTGTGTGTGTGGATAAGTTGAATTATCTTTGCACATTTTGTTTACTATTGCATCCAAGAAATCAATAAACCATAGGAAATATTCCTAATAACTAGTTATAGAGTTTCTAATATTTGCCTTCTTCACACTTAATTTATTTATTAGTATATTTTTTAAACCACAATCTGTGTTATTTTTGAAGATTCTTTAGGGAATAGTGAAAGACAGAATAAAAAGGATCATTTTGTACTTTAGATAAATAGGTTTGCATCTAATTTTTGTAGATTAAATAGTGGCATAGCAAAATAATTGCCCATGACTTTAAAATTGATAATCAACTCACTTTGAGTTGGAGAGCTATTCTACATGAGTAGGCCCAATATAATCACAAGGTTTCCTATGAGTGGAAGATGGAGATGGGAGAGAAATACTTGGCCCAACTTTGATGACTTTTTCAAGGAAGAATGAGGCTTGAGCCAAGGCTCTCATGCTGGAAAAAAAAAAAAAAAAAGGAAATGCATTCTTCCATAAAACCTTGTGAAGAGGCTGCAGCCCCGTAAAGAAGGGTTGCAGTCTTTCTGCTAATCTCAGTTTTACCCCTACATCAGATTCTGACCTCCATAAGGTAAGACAATAAAACTGCTTTGTTTTAAATCATTGTTTGCTGTAACTGGTTACAGCAGCAACAGTAAGTTAATATCCTAATCTTATGACAAGATAGGTGGCTAATTCATCACTGGTCCAAAAACTTCAACTCTCTTGTCTTTTTGTTTGGATATTTGACATTGTAGGCATGCATATGATTTCTATTCATGTGTGTATGGAGGAGTGTAGCCAATTCACACAAAAATAGTGCAGATGAAAGGCACACATTCATTTATACTTATATTTAATTTAATATTTTAAAAGCAAATACGATTAAAAGATTATTTACTTTGAAGAATCATGAAATGAACAATAATGGCATAAGAACTTAACAATTTTTTATTTATGTTATAGGCTCAATAAGGATGTGATCATGAAAAAAACAAGAATAAATGAAGGTGAAATTTAGGGAGGGGGAAAGGCAGCTTAAGCTATAAAACTGCATAACTTGTGAGCATTTAGGACATTGATTGATGAACTGTAGAGCTTCTGGCTTAGCAGGAGTATAAAATGAGAGTAGCTGAGCTTTGCAAATTTGTAATCTCCTCGTAGAAAAACAGGGGAAAAGACATCTCAGCATAATAAGAAGACTGATCATTTAAAGACTTGAGACTTGATCTGTTTGTCCTTGTAATTTGAAAGCTAATTCAAATACTGATCTGATATATTGTGTTAACAATCATTGCTAATTATCATGGCACACCTAGCATTCTTGTACTAAAATAGTAATTTTTGGACTTTCTCTTTACAAACCAGATAAGGTTTAATTCCAAACTTAAAATAGTTTCCTCTGAGAAAATTTCCCCCCTTACACTTCTGGAACAGGATTTTGTTGAAACCTATATGCTGCCATCTCACAGAATATGTTAAATGCAGTTTGCATTGGAATATCAGTGAACAGCTTTAACTTATCAATTTTGCTAAATTTCCTCCCACTCCAATTATATCTTCTCATACATTTCCCATGAATGTTATCTTTACTATGAAGGTTAATGCCTTCTGATACTTTTGTACTGTCATCTATGCAATTCAATATTTGAAAAAAAAATCAACTCCCATTGACTCCATCATAGATATTCATAGCTGAAGTTCATAAATGATAATTATTATGACAATGGGTCCATATTGTTTTCAAAATATGCAGTGATTATATGTGTAGTTGACTGATTGGTTTTATTACTGAATCTCATCATAATTTTCTGTTCCATATCAAGATACATGCACTGCTTTTTCATTTTACTTACTCATTTATTGATATCAACAGAAAGATGACAGAATATATAATTTGGAAATATATATGGAACTGTTACAGAATTATGTGGAGAACTAGAAATGAAATGAAAATTTTGGTCTTTCAATACTCTATGAACATGGTATGTTTCTCTATCTATTTGTGTCATCATTATTTGTGTCATCTTTGATTGGCTTCATCAGTGTTTTATATCTTTCTATATATAGGTAGATTTATTCCTAAGTATATTATTTTTGTTATTACAATGCTGAATGGAATTGTATCCTTAATTTCTCTTTCTGTTTTCTCATTGTTGTGTGTTAATTTTATATCCTGCAACTTTACTATATTCATTGATTAGCTCTAGTAATTTTCTGGTGGTGTCTTTAGAGTTTTTTACGTAGAGGATCCTGCTTCGCTGGTGGCTCAGAGGTTAAAGTGCCTGCCTGCAATGTGAGAGAACGGAGTTTGATCCCTGTGTTGGGAAGATTCCCCTGGAGAAGGAAATGACAGCCCACTCCAGTATTCTTGCCTGGAGAATCCCATGGAGAGAGGAGCCTGGTAGGCTACAGTCCATGGGGTCGCAAAGAGTCGGACACGACTGTGGGACTTCACTTTCACTTTCACATAGAGGATCATGTCATCTGCAAATAGTGAGAGTCTTATTTCTTCTGTTCCAATCTGGATTTCTTTTGTTCCTTTTTCTTCTCTGATTTCTGTCCCTAAAAATTCCAAAACAAGGGTAAGAGTGGGCACCCTTGTCTTGTTCCTGACTGTAGGGGAAATGCTTTCAATTTTTCACCGTTAAGGATAATGTTTGCTGAGGGTTTATAAAATGTGGCTTGTATTATATTGCAGTATATGCCTTCTATCCCTGCTTTCTGGAGGGTTTTTAATCATAAATGATGTTGAATTTTGTCAACGGCTTTCTCTGCATCTATTGAGATAATCATATGGTTTTTATCTTACAATTTGTTAATGTGGTGTATCACATTATTGAAGAATCCTTGCATCCCTGGGATAAAGCCCATCTGACCATGATGTGCAGGAATAATTTAGGAGAAGGCAGTGGCATCCCATTTCAGTATTCTTGCCTGGAAAATCCCATGGATGGAGGAGCCTAGCAGGCTGCAGTCCATGGGGTTGCTAAGAGTCTGACATGACTGAGCGACTTCACTTTCACTTTTCACTTTCTGCATTGGAGAAGGAAATGGCAACCCATTCCAGTGTTTTTGCCTGGAGAATCCCAGGGATGGGGGGGCCTGGTGGCTATCGTCTATGGAGTTGCACAGAATCAGACACGACTGAAGTGACTTAGCAGTAGCAGGCCGTGATGTATGACCTTTTTAATATGCTGTTGGATTCTGTTTGCTAGAATTTTGTTAAGGATTTTTGCATCTATTATCATCAGTGATATTGGCCTGTAGTTTTCTTTTTTTGTGGCATCTTTGTCTGGTTTTGGTATGAAAGTGATGGTGGCCTCATAGAATGAGTTTGTCAGTTTACTTCCTCTGTAATTTTCTGGAAGAGTTTGAGTAGGATAGGTGTTAGCTCTTCTCTAAATTTTTGGTAGAATTCAGCTATGAAGCCGTCTGGTCCTGGGATTTTGTTTGTTGGAAGATTTCTGATTACAGTTTCAATATCCATGCTTGGAATGTGTCTGTTAAGATTTTCTATTTCTTCCTGGCTCCGGTTTGGAAAGTTATACTTTTGTAAGAATTTGTCCATTTCTTCCAAGTTGTCCATTTTATTGGTATATAGTTGCTGATAGTAGTCTCTTATGATCCTTTGTATTTCTGTGTTGTCTGTTGTGATTTCTCCATTTTATTTCTAATTTTGTTGATTTGATTCTTCTCCATTTTTTCCTTGATGAGTCTGGCTAAATATTTGTCTATTTTATTTATTTTCCAAAAGAACCAGCTTTTGGCTTTGTTGATTTTTGCTATGATCTTCTTTGTTTGTTTTTCACTTATTTCTGCCCTAAATTTTATGATTTCTTTCCTTCTATTGATCCTGGATTTCTTCATTTCTTGTTTTTCTAGTTGCTTTAAGTGTAGACTTAGGTTATTTATTTGATTTTTTCTCCTATTTTTTTAGGTAAGCTTGTATTGCTAAGAAACTTCCCTTTAGCACTGCTTTTACTGAATTCCATAGGTTTTGTGTTGTGTTTTCATTCGTTTCTATGCATATTTTTATTTCTTTTTTGATTTCTTCTGGATTTATTGGTTATTCATAAGCGTGTTGTTTAGCCTCCATATATTTGGATATTTAATAGTTTTTTTTTTTTCATGTAGTTGACATCTAATCTTACTGCATTGTAATCAATAAAATAGGCTTGAGATTATTTCAATTTTTTTGAATTTACCAAGGCTAGATTTATGGCTCAAGATGTGATCTATCCTGGAGAAATTCTGTGTGCACTTGAGAAAAAAGTGAAATTCATTGCCTTGTGGTGTAGTGTCCTATAGATATCAACTTGGTGTCACTGGTCCATTGAATCATTTAAAGTTTGTCTTTCCTTGCTAATTTTCTGTTTAGCTGATCTATCCATAGGTGTGAGTGAGGTATTAAAGTCTCTCACCATTATTGTGTTACTGTTAATTTCCCCTTTCATCCTTGTTAGCATTTGCCTTATATATTCCAGTGCTTCTATGTTGGATGCATATATATTTTTAATTTTTATATCTTCTTTCTGGATTGGTCCTTTGATCATTATATAGTGTCCTTTGTCTCTTTTCACAGCCTTTGTTTTAAAATCTTTTTAATCTGATATGAGTATTGCTACTCCTGTTTTCTTGTGGTCTGTATTTGCATGAAATATCTTTTTCCAGCCCTTCACTTTCAGTCTGTATGTATCCCTTGTTTTGATGTGGATCTCTTGTAGACAGCATATATATTGGTCTTGTTTTTATATTCAATCAGTCAGGTTTTGTCTTTTGGTTGAGACATTCAACCTATTTATATTTAAGGTAATTATTGATACGTATGAGCCTGTTGCCATTTACTTTGTTGTTTCAAGTTTGAGTTTGTACACCTTTTCTGTGTTTTGTGTCTAGAGAAGATCCTTTAGCATTTATTGGAGAGCTGGTTCAGTGGTGCTGAATTCTCTGAGCTTTTGCTTGTCAGTAAGGCTTTTGATTTCTTCTTCATATTTGAATGAGATCCTTGCTGGGTATAGTAATCTGGATTGCACATTTTTCTCTTTCATCACTTTAAATATGTCCTGCCAGTCCTTTCTGCCTGAAGGGTTTCTATTAAAAGATCACCTGGTATCCTTATGGGAATCCCCTTGTGTGTTATTTGTTGTTTTTCCTTTGCTGCTCTTAGTATTTGGTCTCTCTGTTTGATCTTCATTAATTTGCTTAATATGTATCTTGGGATGTTTCACCTTGGGTTTATCCT
This sequence comes from Aepyceros melampus, assembly GCA_006408695.1. Lineage (NCBI taxonomy): Eukaryota > Metazoa > Chordata > Mammalia > Artiodactyla > Bovidae > Aepyceros > Aepyceros melampus. The sequence continues at coordinate 54,530 of SJXQ01010442.1, forward strand.
GTTTGGGACCCTCTGTGTTTCTTGGACATGGGTGGCTAATTCCTTCCCCATTTTCGGGAAGGTTTCAAATATGATCTCCCAAATATTTTCTCATGGCCTTTCTTTTTTATCTTCTTCTTCTGGGACTCCTATGATTCAAATGTTGGGGCATTTAACATTGTCCCAGAGAACTCTGAGGTTGTTCTCATTTCTTTTAATTCTTTTTCTTTTCCCTCTCTGCTTCAGTTATTCTCCCCATTCTATTTCCTATCTCACTTATCCTATCTTCTGCCTCAGTTATTTTACTGTTGGTTCCCTCTAGAGTGCTTTTGATCTCAGTTATTGCATTATTCATTATTGATTCACTTTTTTTTTTTTAGTTTTTATAGGTCCTTGTTAAACATTTCTTGCATCTTTTGAATCCTTGTCTCCAGTCTATTTATCTGTAACTCCATTTTGTTTTCAAGATTTTGGAACATTTTTATTATCATTATTCTGAATTCTTGTTCAGGTAGACTCTCTATCTCCTCTTTTGTTTGGTTTGGTGGGCATTTATCATGTTCCTTTACCTGCTGAATTTTCTCTGCCTTTTCTTTTTGTGGAGATCACTATGTTTTGGGGGTGGCCTTTCTGTATGCTGGAGGTTTGTGGTTCCTCTTTATTATGGAGTTTCCTCCCTGTAGGTGGGGTTACATGAGTGACCTGTCAAGCTTTCCTGGTTAAGGGAGCTTACCTCAGAGTTCTGGCGAATGGAGCTGCATCTCTTCTCTCTGAAGCACAATGAAGTATCCAGTAGTGAGTTTTGAAGTGTATATGGGCTTGGTGTGATTTTTGGCTGTCTGTATTTTAATGCTCAGGGCTATGTCCCTGCGTTGGTGGGAATTATCTTGGTATGTCTTGCTTTGAACCTTGTTGGCTCTTGGGTGGAGTTTGGTTTCAGTGTAGGCATGGAGGTTTTCAGATGAGCTCTTGTTGATTAATATTCCCTGGAGTCAGGATTTTTCTGGTATTCCCAAGTTTTGGATTTAAGCCTCCTACCTCTGGCTTGCAGTCTTATTCTTACAGTAGCCTCAAGACTTCTCCAGCCATACAGCACAGATGACAAAACATCTAAGTTAATGGTGAAAAAATTCTCTACTTGAGGGATGCCTAGAGAGGTTCACAGTTACAAGGAGAAGAGAGGAGAGAGAAGGGAGATAGAGGTGACCAGGAGGAGAAGAGGGGGATTCAAAAGGAGAGAGGGCAATTTAGCAATCTAGCTAGCAATCTAGCCAGTAATTAATTCCCTATATGCTCTTCACAGCCTGGAACACTCAGAGAGGTTCACAAAGTTACATAGAGGAGAGAAGAAGGAGGAAGGAGATAGAGGTGACCAGGAGGAGAAGAGGGAAAGTCAAAAGGAGGGAGACCAATCTAGCTGGGAAACAGTTCCCTAAGTGTTCTCCACAGCCCAGGACACCCAAAGAGATTCACAGAGTCAGGCAGAGAAGAGGAGGGGGAGGGAGGAGATAGAGGTGATCTGGGGAGATAAATGAAAGTCAAAAGGGGAGAGAGCAACCAAGCCAGTAATCTCACTTGTAGGTAAAAATGAGTACTGAAGATTGGATTCTTAAAGGTACAAAATTGATAATAAATACCCAAAATCAAAGATTAAAAATCTAGAGTAGAGATTAAACTCTCAAAAAGACAACATTATAAAAAATCACAAGTATTATAAAAGCATATATATATTTGAAATTTGCTTTTAAAATAGGGTATTTTTTGAAAGGTAATAATAGGTTATAAAAATGAAAATTAATAAAGAGTAAAGAACTTAAAAATTAAAAAAATAAAAATGATAATAGTAAAATACATCTAGGAATTTCTCTAGAGCTGTTAAGGGTAGTGTGGGGTCAATTCAGTTCAGATAGTTCCTTGTTTCAGCTTATACTTCTTATGGTATATAGTCCCCTTCCAATATAGTCAATGCTAACTACAGCGTTTTAACCTGTTGCACCTATCATTTTCAAAGCGGATCCTTCTTTTTTGTTTATTTTCTTTCCTCTGTTTGCATGTCTCTTCAGTGTCTAATTTTCTCCCTGACTCAAGGAGCCAAAAGTGATCACTTATTTAGGCTCACCTGTTCAGTTGTGCTGTGGGAAGGGAGGAACATTGTAAACAAACAGCACTGGCATGCATGGGGAGTGCTTACAGTGTCTGGGCCACACTGGATACCCACACTCACGGTCATACTTTCCCAGTGTACAGTGCTCAGGCTCCAGGTTGCTCTGCAGGGAAACTATCCAATGCAGGCCCTGGGTTGAGTGTACTTCCCAGGTCTAAGCCACTCAGGTTCAGGTTCTCAGGTCTCCACAGAAGCACAGACTTGGTTGGGCCTGCGTTTTGTGCTCTTCCCAGATCCAAGCAGCTCAGGCGACCAGGTGCTTGGCGAGTGGACTGTCCCAGGTGGGCGGTGCATCTTATCACCTCCTTGGTCCCAGTCATTTGGTTTCCTTGGTGTGCAGCAAGAGCACCTTCTCAGGTGTGCCATGTATCTCCTCTGGGGAGCTGATCTCAGGCTGCAACCCTCCTGGCAGATGTCAACTGTCCAAATTCCCAGCCAGACTTGGTTAGCAACTGAGAGCCTACTCACAATTTGGTGGAGGATGCCTCTTTGGGGCTGAGATTGCCCCTTGCCTTCCATTTCTGGCTGTCACCTGTCTGCCTCTCTGCCTCCAGCAAAGGAGGGGCTGATTCCCAGCCAGCTACCTCGCCTCTGGTATTCCCTCAGTCCTGTATTCTGTGAGCAGGTCAAGCTATGCTTTCAGTTCAGTCACTCAGTCATGTCAGACTCTTTGTGACCCCATGGATTTCAGCACACCAGGTCTCCCTGTCCATCACCAAATCCTGGAGCTTGCTCAAACTCATATCCATTGAGTCGGTGTGCCATGCCAACAATCTCATTCTTTGTCTTCCACTTCTCTTGCCTTCAATCTTTCCCAGCATCAAAGTGAAAGTGAAAGTCATTCAGTTTTGTCCGACTCTTTGTGACCTCATGGACTGTATCCATGGATTCTCCAGGGCAGAATACTGGAATGGGTAGCCTTTCCCTTCTCCAGGGTATCTCCCAAACCCAAGGATCAAACCCAGTTCTCCCACATTGCAGGCAGATTCCTTACCAGCTAAGCCACAAGGGAAGCCTAAAAATAGTGGAGTGGGTAGCCTATCCCTTCAACAGTGGGTCTTCCAAACCCAGGAATTAAACCAGGGTCTCCTTCATTGTAGGTGGATTTCTTACCAACTGAGCTATGAGGTAAGACCAGCATCAGGGACTTTTCAAATGAGTCAGCTCTTTGCATCAGGTGGCCAGACTATTGGAGTTTCAGTTTCAGCATCGGTACTTTCAAGGTACATTCAGGACTGATTTCCTTTAGGATGGACTGATTGAATCTCCTTTAATTCCAAGGAACTCTCAAAAGTCTTCTCCAACACCATAGTTCAAAAACATCAATTCTTCGGTGCTCAGCTTTCTTTACAGTCCAACTCTCACATCCATACATGACTACTGGAAAAAAAAACCCATAGCCTTGACTAGACAGAACTTTGTTTGCAAAATAATGTCTCTGCCTTTTAATATGCTGTCTTGGTCATAACTTTTCTTCCAAGGAATAAGTGTCGTTTTATTTCATGGCTGCAATCACCATCTGAAGTGATTTTGGAGCCCCCCAAAATAAAGTCTGCCACTGTTTCCACAGTTTCTCCATCTATTTCCCATGAAGTGATGAGATCAGATGCCATGATCTTTATTTTCTGAATGTTGAGTTTTCAGCCAACATTTTCACTCTCTTCTTTCACTTTCATCAAGAGGCTCTTTAGTTCTTCCTCACCTTCTGGCTTAAGGGTGGTTTCATCTGCATATCTGATATATATATATATATATATATATATATATATATATATATATATACTTTTTCTTCCTGGTTATGTTTCCCTCTGAGATTCCAAAACTCCCCACAGACATACCAGTGAGAGGGTTTCCTGGTGTTTGGAAACTTCTCCTCTTTTACAACTCCTTCCCCAGGATGGTTCTCCATCTCTAACTCTTTTGTCTTTCTTTTTTCTTTNGTTTTCTTCTTTATATCTTATATATATATATATATATATATATATATATATATATATATATATACTTTTTCTTCCTGGTTATGTTGCCCTCTGAGATTCCAAAACTCCCTACAGTCCTGCTGATTAAAAGGTTTCCTGGTGTTTGGAAACCTCCTCCTTCACGACTTTATCCCTGAGACAGGTCTACGTCCCTAACTTTTTTGTCTCTCTCTCTCTCTCTCTCTCTCTCTCTCTCTTTTTTTTTTTTTTAATAGAGAATGAGCTGCCTTACTGGGTGTCTGGTGTCCTCAGCCAGCATTCAGAAGTTGTTTTGTAGAATTTGCCAGCATTCAAATGATCCTTTGAAGAATTTGTGGGGGAGAAAGTGGTCTCCCCATCCTGTTCCTCTGCCATCTTAGGACTGCCCTCCCATACATTTGCTTTTAAACAACTTCCTTAAATTATTTATCTTGTTCTCTATAAATCTTTAGGTTGAACTTGAATTTTCATTTTACACAAATATGACAATATAAATTCCCATACTTATGCCAACTGTAGTATTAATACACATACCTTTAGTTTACCATTGAATATTTTAGTTAGCATGATAATAAATTTATTTTATGGTTTCCTTCTGTAAAGTAATGTCTTATATGCACTTGTCTGTCTCTAGCTAGATGTTTCTTTCTCTCTTATGTACACATTTCTATGTAAAATATCATGTGCCTTATAATTTTTAGATTCTTGAAACATGTGAATACATTTTTAAATGTATTTTTAATTGGATGATGATTATTTACAAGGTTGTGCTGATTCTGCCTAACTTTTGAAAAAGTATATTTTCATGTATTGATAGACCCATATTTATTTTTAATTTGAACCAGTAATATGATTATTTATATAATGTGATTACCTGACTTGTAATCACACTTTTATTCCTAAGGTAGAAATTAGGTTAATTATGCTATTCATTTCCATTAATGTTTCAAATATTGTTGGAGGTTACTTTTATTTTATTTGGCATTTGTATCAATGTTTGCAAGTTATTTATATGCTACATATTCATTTTTTCTTCGTATGTATTGCATTTCATAATTACTGCTATGTTATATTGGTAGAAGAATTAGCAAAAATTTCATTATTTCTCCATTTTGTCACATTGCAAGAACAAAAATATTTACTTGATTCTTGAAAGCTTCAAAGAAATTATTCATAAAATCACTTGAATCTATATTTTTCAAGTGTATATCTTTATGCTTTGTTGCTTCTATGAATTTCATTCAACTTGGGTATTTTTAAACTCCATTTACATAATCCTAGATAATATGTACCTTACATCTATTCTGTTTCATATAGTAACATGGATTTGTTTAACTTAACATGAAAATTATAATGCCTACATTTTTTTCTCCTCTGGACATTGATGTTTTTTCCCTATTTCAAATAACTAAAAGTTTTGTTTTTGTTTCTTTTTCCCCTGGACTACACATTTTCAATCTTATCGGTATCGACATTTAGGAACAAATCATTCTTTGTTGGGGTTGCTGCTGATATTTAGCCTGACCACCACCACCTTCTGAATTTCAGACCCTCTACCCCAGCCTTGACAATTCCAAATAGCTCTAGATGTTGTCTAATGTCCCTGGGATAAAATGTCCACCAGAGAAAAAACACAGTTCTTGCTATTTGGCAACTGTAGCTTTTATGTTATATAAAATTGTTCTTATATCTAAGCTTTTATTTTGTATTTTCATTCATAATTTATAGCATCAAGGACAGAGTTTATTTTCTGCTTCATTAGATTTTTACAAGAATCTATATTAATATTTTCTAATGAACTAATGCATGGATAATTCTGTAGATTTTACTTGTGTTTAAAGATGTACATTTTCAAATTTCAGGAGGTTTCAATATGCATTTATCTAATTGGACAACATGGCTAACTACAAAATTCTGATACTTTTTTATTCTGACATTTATTGCCTTTGAGATTTCTTTCTTGCATTTCTTAAAAAAAAATTCTTGACATATAACCATCTTCCATTATTGATAATTATATTTTGGTTGCTATATACCTTTTATTTGGAATTCAAAATATAGTCTAGTAAAGTGACTGCTTATTATTTCACTTAGTTTTTTTTTTTTTAATTTTACCTATTAACTTGTATGATGCTTATATCCAATACTTTGGCCACTTGATGTGAAGAACTGACTCACTGGGAAAAAAAAACACTGATGCTGGGAAAGATTGAATGCAGGGGGAGAAGGGGATGACATAAGATGAGATGGTTGGATGGCATCAGTGACTTATGGACATGAGTTTGAGCAAGATTCAGGATTGATGATTGACAGGGAAGCCTGGCATGCTGCAGTCTATGGGGTCACAAAGAGTTAGATGTGACTGAGCAGCTGAACTGAACTGAACTGATATTGTCCCTATTTACTGAATATTTTATTTTTTTACTATAGGAATTTTTCAACCCACAGACTTTTAAAGTTCTACATTATTAAGTAGATTATTAAATGTTATGATTAAATATCTACTTTTACTCTTTTCATATGATAAATTAATCAGTCCTAAGTTCTTATAATGGATATCATATAAAAGCACTACATGGTGGTGGGATAATATGATAACTTTAAGAGAACAAAAATTTAGACCCTTAATTCAGTCAATAATGCAAACCCAAATTGAAACTGGGTTTCATAACAAAATGAATTCAGAAAACTACCTTTAAATAAAAACATAATGGTGTATATAAGTTTTTACAGTTATAGAACTCTATCAGCATGAGTTCAAATGCAGACACCAAAATAGATTGAGAAATATAATTAAATTTAAAAATGCATTAATTATAGTTGCATAATCAATTAGCAAGCATATAATAAACATGGATGAGTATAGCAAAATGTTTATTTGTAATATCATTAGTTAATATTCTTATTTTAGTAATTGTTAAGTGGTAAGATCTGGTCTTAAGTACAGAACATCTACAGCCAGTTTCCACACACAGAGACACAAACAGTTCAACATGGTCCAATAATCATGGGAAGATGCTCAGCTACACTTGAAATCATACAAATTAAAATTGCACCTATGTATCATTGATAAAAATGAAATGAAAGGTCGTGATAGCAGATATTCAGATATTGCAGGTATGATACATAGAAGGAGATATAGATGACTAGTACTAGTATAGAATGCAAATCATTGAAACTTTGAAAAAGCTATATTTGCAATTTATTTCAAAAGTTTTGAAAAAAATATTGACAACTTCATAAAATTTATCTTCAGATTATTTATGCTGTGTGTGGATAGTTTAACAACATTTATATACAGCACCTTACTAGGCATTAATGTAATGACAGATAATTAACTAAAATAGTACCTACTCTCAATATCTCATCATTTTTTCACAAATCTATTAAATAAGGCAAATAACATTTTAAGTTTATTTTTAATTTTGCTGAATAGTATTTTTCAGCAGATGGTTTATTCTAGCAAATTTCATGTTCACACTGTGCTCTGCTTTTATGAGTTCCAGCTGCTAACTGATAATATTTCACTGCTGAATCTATCATGTGCTGTATAATTGCTCATTATGTGCCTTCAAACACCAGCAATATAGTTATTTTCTACTTGAAGCAAATTAAAATCTTATCATCATTTAAAAATTCTACAGTTCTCTTCTGTTTAATTATTTTAAGCTTGTATTTTTCTTTGTAAATTTTTTAGAGTTACTCTATTAAGAGCAAGAACTCAGGCTTATTTTATTTCTATTTTTCCTCTATGAACTTTGAAGGTGGGTTAATAGTTTCATTTCTGAGGAAACACTCTTTCATAGAAGTCTTACCAGACTGAGAAATTTTTTTAACCTATTTCTTTTTTAATATAAATTTATTTATTTTAATTGGAGACTAGTTACTTTATAATATTGTATTGGTTTTGCCATACATCAACATGAATCCACCACAGGTGTACACATGTTCCCCATCCTGAATCCTCTTCACACCTCCCTCCCCATACCATCCCTCTGGGTCATCCCAGTGCACCAGCCCCGAGCATCCTGTATCATGCACCAAACCTGGACTAATGATTCATTTCACATATGATATTACACATGTTTCAATGCCCTTCTCCAAATCATCCCACTCTCACCCTCTCCCAAAGAGTCTAAAAGACTGTTCTATACACTTTATGTTTAGATATGAGAGCAGGAGTGATAAAATCCTCCAACTTCATGTGTGTTGTTAAATAGATGAATCTCTTTCTAGGTTGTGTTAGTGGCAACTGTTTGACACTTAATGGATTAGTTTGTCGATTGGTGTTCTGCTTTTTTTTTTTTTTTTTCTTTCCTGGAATTCCAAATGAGAGAGTTAAGTATTGCACTATGTTATTTGCCTCATGTGACTGGATGTGTAGAAAAGTTTCTTTGGGAAACAAAAGGATGCAGAGACTGACTTGAGAGCTTCACTTGTTTCTGCCCATAGAATGCTAATATGTTTCTGCCTCTGTCTTTCCAGATCCTAGAAAATCTGGATCATTTTTATGTTTTAAGGAAAAAAAAAAAATAAGCCAGATAAAAATGTGGTAGTTGTAGCAGTTCATAATTCTACAAAGTTTAAATGAAAAACTATGGTGTGTTGGCATCTCTGCTGCCCTCCTCTTCTTTTATTCCTCTTTCTTTTGACTGTTATTAAGTACCCTCAACCAAACGTGCATCCCAGAGGCAAAGGTTTTGGTTTAACTATGAGTTTACTTATTAAAAATCAGTTGTAATATTTGATTTTATCTATGGGAAAGCTGATTCTTTCAGTTTTTTTTTCTTTTTTAATCACTATCCTTGAAGCTATCAGAGATATGCATTTCATTAGGGAGCCATATAGTTCTTCAGAATAAGGATTAGTTCTCTAGGATTAAGAACACTGACTTTTGAGAAAATATATATATTTTTTACACATGTCATTGTATTTTTATGCTAATACTTTGTCTCCTTACTCAAATATAAGCCATTTGAGAGCAGAGACTCTGTGCCTTCTCTACCTCTGTATTTCCAACTCCTAGAACAGAAATGATACATACATATTTAACTTCTATGCAGAGTACACCATGAGAAATGCTGGACTGGAAGAAACACAAGCTGGAATCAAGATTGCCGGGAGAAATATCAATAACCTCAGATATGCAGATGAGACCACCCTTATGGCAGAAAGTGAAGAGGAGCTAAAAAGCCTCTTGCTGAAAGTAAAAGAGGAGAGTGAAAAAGTTGGCTTAAAGCTCAACATTCAGAAAACGAAGATCATGGCATCTGGTCCTATCACATCATGGGAAATGGGGAAAAAGTAGAAACAGTGTCAGGCTTTATTTTTGGGGGCTCCTAAATCACTGCAGATGGTGACTGTAGCCATGAAATTAAAAGACCCTTACTCCTTGGAAGAAAAGTGATGACCAACCTAGATAGTACATTTAAAAGCAGAGACATTACTTTGCCGACTAAGGTCCGTCTAGTCAAGGCTATGGTTTTTCCTGTGGTCNAGAAAGCTGAGCACGGAAGAATTGATGCTTTTGAAGTGTGGTGTTGGAGAAGACTCTTGAGAGTCCCTTGGACTGCAAGGAGATCCAACCAGTTCATTCTGAAGATCAGCCCTGGGATTTCTTTGGAAGGAATGATGCTAAAGCTGAAACTCCAGTACTTTGGCCACCTCATGTGAAGAGTTGACTGATTGGAAAAGACCCTGATGCTGGGAGGGATTGGGGGCAGGAGGAAAAAGGGACGACCGAGAATGAGATGGCTGGATGGCATCACGGACTCAATGGACATGAGTCTGAGTGAACTCCGAGAGTTGGTGATGGACAAGGAGGCCTGGCGTGCTGCGATTCATGGGGTCGCAAAGAGTTGGACACGACTGAGTGACTGAACGGGAACGGATAAACACAATAAATAGTTGCTGACTGAAAGTTTTAAATGCCCAAAATAACAGTATTGTAAAGCAAAACAAACTAAAAAATAAGAATTAATTAAAAAATAAATAAATAAAATAAAATCTCAATAGTATGACCTATAACCTTTCAAATGTATAATAAATTATTTAATCTTAGATCAAAAAAATGCAATATTCATATTCAATTAGCCCCAGAACGAGTTCATGTGTGCACACGAGTGCTCGGTCACTTTAGTTATGTCCAGCTATTTGCAACTCTATGAGCTGTAGTGTGCCAGGCTTTTCTGACCATGGGATTCTCCAGGAAACAATACTGGACTGTGTTGCCATGCCGTTCTCCAGGAAATCTTCCTGACTCAGGGATCTAGTTGCAACTCCTGCATTGGCAGGCAGGTTCTTTACCAGTGGGGACACCTGGAAAGCCCCATGATAAAACTAGACAGTATATTAAAAAACAGATACGTCACTTTGCTGACAGAAGTCCAGATAGTCAAAGCTATGGTTTTTCCTGTGTTCATGTATGGATGTGAGAATTGGACCATAAAGAAGGCTGAGTGACAATTCTTTATTGCTGAGCCACCAGGGAAGCCCACAAAATTTCACATTAGCAGATAGTCCTCTGTCTACTGTTTAAATTGATCACCTCACATTATTCTCTGTTTTAATTCCATTTTACTTCCCTCATTACATTTTAGATGTTTCTTTGAATGTGTTTGATTTTCAAGCATGTGTATTTCTTACTAATTTATTTTTCTTTCCCATATTATTCTAAACTCTAAGAAAGTGAGGCATTAATCACATTATATTCATGATCAATATACAGAAAACAAAGGCCCGTCTAGTCAGAGCTATGATTTTTCTGTTAGTCATGTATGGATATGAGAGTTGGACTATAAAGAAAGTTGAGCGCCAAAGAACTGATACTTTTGAACTGCAGTGTTAGAGAAGACTTTTGTGAGTCCAAGGGACTCTTGTGAGGCCTGGCATGCTGCAATTCATGGGGTCGCAAAGAGTCAGACACAACTGAGCGACTGAACTGAACTGAGGCTTCCCTGTCCATCACCAACTCCTGGAGTTCACTCAAACTCACGTCCATCGAGTTGGTGATGCAATCCAGCCATCTCATCTTCTGTCATCCCCTTCTCCTGCCCTCAATCCCTACCAGCATCAGAGTCTTTTCCAATGAGTCAACTCTTTGCATGAGGTGGCCAAAGTACTGGAGCTTCAGCTTCAGCATCAGTCCTTCCAAAGAACACCCAGGACTGATCTCCGTTAGAATGGACTGGATGGATCTCCTTGCAGTCCAAGGGACTCTCAAGAGTTTTCTCCAACATGAGTTGGTGATGCAATCCAGCCATCTCATCTTCTGTCATCCCCTTCTCCTGCCCTCAATCCCTACCAGCATCAGAGTCTTTTCCAATGAGTCAACTCTTGCATGAGGTGGCCAAAGTACTGGAGCTTCAGCTTCAGCATCAGTCCTTCCAAAGAACACCCAGGACTGATCTCCGTTAGAATGGACTGGATGGATCTCCTTGCAGTCCAAGGGACTCTCAAGAGTTTTCTCCAACAACACAGTTCAAAAGCATCAATTCTTTGGCAGTCAGCTTTCTTTATAGTCCAACTTTCACATCCATACATGACCACTGGAAAAACCATAGCCTTGACTAGATGGACCTTTGTTGGCAAAGTAATGTCTCTACTTTTGAATATGCTATCTAGGTTGGCCATAACTTTCCTTCTTAGGTCCAAGTAATAGTCTATCTCAGTAGAAATTCCAAGAGTTGTTTTAAATTATGTGTATTTTTCAGAGAAATGTTCAATAAATTCCAGGTTGGCTGATAGTGCTCAAACTGTCCATACCTGGTTGTATGTCTAATTTTCTACTGGTAGTTTGGAGAAGACTGGTGATATATACAAATATACTTGTTAATTTTTCTGCTTTTCTTAAAAGTTAATTTATTATTATTATTATTCCACTTGGAAACTCAGAATGGCTAGTTCTACTTGAAATCATATCCTTTGCTATTTATATATCTACCTTTTCATCCTTGGTATGATTGGTATTTTTATTTTATTTTACTTGTATTTTATCTTTGGTATTATTCCTTGATGTGAAATCTACTTTTCAGATATTAATGTCACAAGTTGTGTGCATATGTGTGATAAGAGAATCCATCAATTTCTATCCTATTATCTAACCTATTTATTTCTATGTTTATGTGGTTTTTTATAAAGAGCCTATAGTTCTTTCTTCCCTATCCATACTGATAATCTCTGGCTTTTGGTAGGAGTGATTGGACAACTTACATTTATTGTAATTATTAATAAGATCACAATCACAACTGTCATTTTTATATTTTTCCTGTATTTTCCTGCCATATATTTCTCCAGACTCTTTTTGAATTAGTTGAATGCATATTTAGTATGCCCTTTAAGTTTGAATTTTGGCTTGGTTTTCATCTTTTTTATATTTTTAGTGGCTGTTTTAAAGTTCCCAATATTAATGTTACATTTCTTTTTAATAAATATTTTATTTTATTTTTAATGTTTTTTAATGTTTGTTTTGCTTTACAATACTGTATTCGTTTTGCTATACATTGACATGAATCAGCCACGAGTGTACATGAACTCCCAATCCGACCCCCACCTTCCCCCTCCCGCCCCATAATGTTACATTTCTAAGTCTACCTTCAAATATTATACTGTCTTTTACTAAATCTAAAACTCTAACATAAGGAAATTTCAATTCCTCTTCTTTTTTGTTCTATTGTTACCATACATATTTCTTCTAAATAATATTATTTTTCTTTAAGCTATCAATTATCTTAATTGACAAGAAAATACATAAAAAATTTTCCTGATCCCTTCATGCATATCATTTCTTGACTCTTCACTCTATATGATAACCATTCCCTTTCTCATTGAAGAATTGCTTTAACATTTTCTCTTGTACACATTGGGAGAATCTCTAAGCTTTCAGTTCTTGTTGATTGGTTGAAAAACTGTTTATTTTGCCTTAATTGTTAAATTAATATTATTTTAGAGTAGTTTTAGGTTTATAGGAAAATTGTTGAAAAAGACAGTTCCTCATATGCTTCCTCTATTTCCATCCTTATTATTAACATCTTGCATCAATGTGGTGCATTTGTTATAGATGATGAGCTACTGATACATCTTTATTAACTAAAGCCCATACTTTATATTAAAGATCATTCTCTGGGTTGTAAATTTCCATGGCTTTTGACAAATGCATCAAGTCCTAGATCCATCATTACAGAGTCATACAAAATAGCTTCACTGTCCTAAAAATCCCCTGTGCCCCTTTTGTCTGTCCACTCCAACTTGGTGAAAACAAGTCATCCTTTCACTGTTTCCAAGTTTTGCCTTTTCAGAATATTATGTTGTTGTTGTTTAGTTGCTAAGTCATGTCTGAAAACATGCAATATCTGAGAATTGTTCAGGTTATAGCCTTCTGGTGCTGTTCTACTCTGAGCCTCATGGAATCTCATCCTATGAGTGTTTGGGCTTAGAATTAAGCAAGTGTCTTCAATGATTTCTTATGATGATCTTTGGTTCATTTTATCTGATGAAATTTCCTACAAATTCCAGTTGATTAAGCTTTGAACTTCGATTTGTTTTCTCAGGTAGTGACCCTGTCCTGCCTTCTCTGGGATTCCTCTCCATAAGTACTTGTTCCAATATTGTTCCTGTACAGAAACCTAGGGGGAAAGTAGGCCTCGTCTTTCCTTCTCTCAGGGATGACAGTCCTATGCTGCTTAATGTTTAATATCTCAAATTAATTGTTTCATGTATTTTGTCTAGATTTCTTTTCTTTTTACTGTGAAAGAGTAAACCCACTCCTAGTTGCTTCATCTCATCCTTTAACAGTTTCATTCCTGGTTTCTTTATCCTGCCAATATGTCATGTGATCTTTTCCTTTTCCATTAGATAAAGAACGTTTTAGGTAATGTTTGCCTTGGATGTTTCTTCATGATTTAGTATACATACAGATATATGTGTATATATGTTTAAAATTTAAATTATAGAATTTTTAATGTGTCCCTTCCAAGACATGGTTTCAGAATGCTTTAATTGTTTACTAGTTATACTGTGAATTGTTGACACTTTAGCATAAAATACAGGTTGATGATTTAGTCTATTTGCTTAAAAAAAGAAGCATTTCACAATATTTTAATTATTAATTTTAATTTATTTATAATTTCCAACTTTTAAATATTTTTAAAACAATTTATCCATTTCTCATACTCTATGTGTTGCTTTTGCATATTAAATCTATTTTAAATTTCTTGAAATGACATTTTGTTATACCATCATTATTCAATTAAATTTCCCCCATAATATTGTTCCTGCAACCTTTCATTAGCAATCATTATTTTCTGGACTGGAGAATAGTCTTTAATGTTTTCTTTGCTATGCAACTATTGGAGAAATTTTTTTTTTTGTCTTTGTTTTTGATGGATATTTTCACCTAGTGTAGGATTTAGGTTGGCATCTATTTTATTTCAGAACTTTAAAGATATCAATATATCAAATGATGGCTTTCACTTTTTCATTTCAGAAACATTTAGTTCTCAGTCTTTTTATTCTTTATTGTTGATCCAAGGTTTTTTTTCTACCTATTCTTTACATATTTTCTGCTAGATTTCAGAAGTTTTACTCTGATGTTTCTAAGTGTATTGTTCTTCACCCTCTAGGTTTATTTTTCTTTGATTTACAGAGCTTCGTGATTTTGTGGCTTAATTTTGATAAAATCTCTGCAACTCTCACTTAGAATTTACTCTGCTCAGTGCTATTTCCTTTCATGAGATTCTAACTGTTAACTGGGCTTCCCTGATGATTCAAACAGTAAGAATCTGCATACGATGTTACATTTTTCATGTTTTTTCCTCCACATTTATTTTTTTTTCTATCATGTTATTTTCTTAATTTTCCTTTATTTCATCATTCTCTGCATTAATCTGGATGATTTATTCTGGCTGATATTTACACTTGTCTTTCTAATATGCTGCCAAATGCACCCACTGTCACATAACAGCTTATCAATCATATTTTTCAGTTTCAGAAATTTATTTTTTCATAAACAATATTCAAACATTGGCTAAAATTATCAATCTTATCATTTATTTACTATCAGTTCAATTCAGTTCAGTTGCCTCTGATTCTTTGTGAACCCATGGACTGAAGCATGCCAGGCCTCCCTGTCCAACACCAACTCCCAGATTTTACTCAAACTCATGTCCACAGAGTCGGTGATGCCATCCAACCATCTCATCCTCTGTTTTCCCCTTCTCCTCTTGCCCCTAATCTCTCCCAGCATCAGGGTCTTTTCAAATCAGTCAGCTCTTCACATCAGGTGGCTAAACTATTGGAGTTTCAGCTTCACCGTCAGTCCTTTCTATGAATATTCAGGATTTATTTCCTTTAGAATGGACTGGTTGAATCTCCTTGCTGTCCAAGGGACTCTCAAGATTCTCTCCAGCACCACAGTTCAAAAGCATCATTCTTCAGTGCTCAGCTTTCTTTATGGTCCAATTTTTACATCTATATATGACTACTGGAAAATTATAGCTTTGACTAGATGGACCTTTGTTGGCAAAGTAATGTCTCTGCTTTTTAATATACTGTCTAGGTTAGTCACAGTTTTTCTTCCAAGGAGCAAGCATCTTTTAATTTCATGGCTCATCTGTAGTAATTTTGGAGCTTAAAAAATAAAGTCTGTCACTGTTTCCTCATCTATTTACCATGAAGTGATGCCACCAGATGCCAAATCTTAGTTTCCTGAATGCTGAGTTTGAAGCAAACTTTTTCACTCTCCTCTTTCACTTTCGTCAAGAGGCTTAGTTCTTCTTCGCTTTCTGCCATAATGCTGGTGTCATCTACATATCTGAGGTTATTGCTTTTTCTCCTGGCAATCCTGATTCCAGCTTGTGCTTCTTCCAGTCCAGCATTTCTCATGATGTATATAAGTTAAATAACTTCTTCATATAAGTTAAAAAAAGCAGGGTGAAAATATACAGTCTTGATGTACTCCTTTCCCTATTTGGAACCAGTCTGTTATTCCATGTCCAGTTCTAACTATTGCTTCTTGACCTGGATGCAGATTTCTCAGAAGGCAGGTCAGGGGTTTGGTACTCTCATCTCTTTCAGAGTTTTCCAGTTTGTTGTGATTCACACAGTCAAAGGCTTTGGCATAGTCAGTAAAGCAGAAGCGGATGCTTTTCTAGAAGTCTCTTGCTTTGTTGATGATCCAATGGATGTTGAAAATTTGATCTCTGGTTCTTTTGCCTTTTCTAAATCCAGATTTATTAGACATGACTATAATAAAATTGATTATTTAAAAATCAGTTTTACCAAATTTGGTGTCTTAATCCTACTTGTATTTATTTCTGGATGATTTTCCTTTTTTGTTGTTGTTTCTAATCATATTATCTTTTCTTTTCCCTTGACTGTATATTAGCATGCTGTGCCATATATTTGTTGTGAATAATTTTGAGTGTAATTTGAGGCCAATGATGCTATCTTTTCCAAATAAAATTTATATTTACTCTGTCAGGATGCTGTTACTGACCATCATTGTTCCTTTCACATTAATCAAGGAATGAGATATTTTGAGCCAAAAGCTAATTTTTATGCTCCTGAAAAAACTGGCCTATTTACTGATTACTCTTATTATAGAGTAGCTAATTTGGTACAGTGTAAAGCTTGAAGCAATTACTGGTGCCACCTCCTCCACTGAAGGCTTTTTAATCGAGCCCTCCCCTGTCCACCCTCTTCACTATTTATAAATATGTTTAAAACTCTGCTCAGGTTGCTTGCCATATCAGATCAAGTTTGTCCAGTAATTGAGGAAATAAATTAGCACTCAATTCTGATCTCTTCCTTTAAGGCATCCTTCTTCTGATCTGGGATATGGAACTTTTTTCTGCCATTCTTCTCTGTTATATCTTCAAATACATATATATTTTTTAAAAGTATCTGTATTTTTTAAGCAAGATGATTATTCCAAATTGTCTAACATGTCATTTCAGATGAAACACTTCAGCAATACTTTTTTAAATGAAAAGTGTTCACAAGTACTTCACAAAATCATATATCCAAATGTCCAGTGAAAAAAAAATTCACCCTAATCAGGCATAAGGAAAAATGAAATTAACATTAACATCACCATGAGATATTACTTTTTATTCGTTATAAAAGCTAATATTAAAGTTAATTTTAAAGCCTGATATTAAAACTAAGTGTTGGAAAATTTGTAGATTGACTGTATTTTGCAGAAGAAAATGGTTAAAACCACTATCTACAAATATTTCAGAGTAAGTACCTGAATAGGGTGACAGTGTGGGGATAAAAATCACACCTTAAAGTACCCTAAATGCAAGTTCCTTTCCTTTGGAAATGACCCAAACAGCCATTGTTCTTATTGCAGTCTTAAAAAAAAATGCAAAATTGAACTGCTTAAACAACTACTTTATTTCAGTCTCAAAGTTGTGTGGATGGAGAGTTAATATAAGATCAAATGGTCAATTTTTCTGCTCTATGTGCTGCAGCTGAGAAACCTGTGAAATATTCAAGTGGAGGAGGGGCCATTCTGGAGGTGCCTTCATCCTCATGGTAGTTAGTGGGCATGTCTGAAAGACCTGAGTCAGCTGGGGCTGTTGACCTCTGTGGATTCCTTGACCTCTACTCATAGAGGTCCCATCACAATGTGGTCAGATATCTTCAACTGTAACTCAGGGCACTCATGGAGAGTGTCTTGGTGGCAGAAAGTGAATGTCTCGTAACATCTGAGACCAAAAATTGACCCAGGTTTGCACTGTCATATTCTATTAGTCAAAAAGCCACAGAATCCACAAGATTCAAAGAGAAAAAAACTAACCCCACGTTTCCATATTTGTAGTGTCAAAAGTATACATATTTCTGTTCTACAAAAGACACTATAAAGAGAATGAAAGGACAGATTGGGGGGAACTATTTGCAAAACACATATATCTGATAGAAAACTGGTATCCCAAATATACTCAGAACTCTTGAAACTCAACAGAAGAGGACAAACAACTCAGCTAAAGAATTGGTAAAATCTCACCAGAGAAGATATACTAATGGAAAATATGCATCTGAAAAGATGCTTAGCATCCTGTGTCAAAAGGAAATTTAAACTTAAAGCAAGGATAGAATACCACTGTGTGTCTTTGAAAATGGTAAGTAAAGATGTGGAGCACAGGACCACATATTCCTGGCTGGTATAATGTGAAACAGCACAGTCACTTTTGAAAACAGTTTGTCAATTTTTTACAAAGAGACATAGAGTTACCAGATCATTCAGCATGAGTTAAAAACTTACATCCATAAAAAACTTGCAAATGTTCACTCAAAAATTGACAAAACTGATAAAAATGGACAAAATCAAGATATCCTTCAATTGATGAGTAGATAAACCAATACACAGGAAAAATGGAATACAATTCAATAATAAAATGAACTATAGTATTAAACAGCCAGAAGACACAGAGAAATTTAAATGTTTGTTATTAAGTATGAGAACTCAATTTAAAAGCAAATACATACTTATTCACCAACTATTTGACATTATCTAGAAGCAAAGTTATATAAACAGTATAATGATTAGAATTTGAGAAGGAGGAGGGAGGGTTGAATGTGGGAATGTTGGTCTATTCTAGGGCAGTGCATCTGTTCAATATGATTCTGTGATAGCTGATATATGACACTCGGTATGCCTTTGTCAAGACTATAAACTGTCCAACACAAAAAGTGAAATTAATGGCAATCATACAATTGAATTAATAATTATAATTAATATTAGTTTATTAATTTTAATAAACATGCATACCACAGTCATATAACTTGATAATAATAGAAAGTGAGAACAAATTAACAGGTATATGGGAATTCTCTGTGCTTTCTGCTCTAATTTTTCCTAAATCTAAAACTTGTCAATAAGTTTGTTAATTATAAACAGTATATATGAAGTTATCTTTATCATGACTATTATCAAAACAGAAAAACAATACATGCAAAAATAAAGCAATGAAATAAATGGCCAGAAGGAGACACAGCCTGAAAGAGAATACACATTTAATAAAAATTTGAAGATAAAATATGTACTTTATGATAACAGAGGTAAGTTACTATTGGGAAAGAAGATTAGTGACCGGGAAGGTCTAGAGAAGTAATATTATTTTTTTAGTCCATTATCCATTTCTGTCTGTGATTTGTGGGCAAATTGATAGGCTCAATAATCAAGTTGTGCATATTTGATCAGTGTACTTTTCTGTATGTTTGATATTTGAAAATAAAATATATTAAATAATACAAAGTAACAATAGATAAAGCTATAAGGAGAAATAGATAATAATTCTACAGAGAAATCTGAATATAACATTTTGAGTGACTAATTGAACAAACAGAAACAAAATCAATAGCAATGTGGAATATTAACATGATTGAATAGCATAACAGAATAACTAGATTATCTAAATTGGCAAATCTATCAATGTGGATAAATAGATATTTACACAGTTACTTGGTTCAGAATATGGTATATGAGCACAGTGGGCTCAAATTTGAAATATCCAATATAAATAAACAACTCAAAATTCCCTTTCTGTTAGCTAATTAAGAAATATTATTGATGTTATAAATTTGATTTGCCTGAGTTGATGTCTAGTTATAAGGAAAGTAACCTTAAATTTGATAGTTCAAATACACACATATATCCTTATTAAATGATTGAAAATATTTCCATCAGTTTTATATACTTTTGTTTGAGCTATTTAATCTTTGAGTAACCATATTACAAGAGATTACAGCTCTTCACCTATTAACTTTAAATTGCTAATTTTAAAGATTAATACAATTCATGAAAAATCTAGAGTAACAAAAATTCTTTGAATTTTTTTTCCCACACAATAGACTATAGAAAACATTGTTCTAAATGTGCCCCCAGGGACTTATCTGGTAGTCCTGTGTTTAAGAATCTGCCTTTCAGTGCACGGAGCAGGAGTTAGATCCTTGATCAAGGAATTAAGATCCCACACGCCAAAAGTCAACTAAGCGTGACCCTTAATTGAGCCTGCCCATTCTGTAACCCACACACCACAGCTGGAGAGAATTTCTCTTAGGGACATTTAAATGGAGGAAGTCTTCAGGCTTCAGAAGGAGGAGAGCAGGCCTGACTTAGCTTCTGACCTACCTGGACACTGTCTGAATTCTGTGCCTGCACGCAACAACAGCAAGTCAGGCACCGTTTTAGATAAGAAAGGGAGTAGATTTTGAAATTCTTGAGACCCGAGATTTAGCCAACCAACCAGCTAATGAAATCCTTTGACTCACAAGATAAATAGCATTGTAAAAAGACTAAGGTAAAAGCAGACCTGCATTTTTGCATGCAAACTGATGATGATATCAGGCCTGGGATTGTAAGCAGGAGTCCCTTACTTCAGTTTGAGGTCTCACCCAAGAAGTGGACACACTGCCCAGAACCATTTCCCAGTTGGGACTCCAGATTGCTGTTAATGAGAGACTTCCCAGCCATGTTCAATTCAGGATATAGGTAGGTCTGTGCTGTTACTCTTTATATATATATATATATA
>SJXQ01010442.1:75330-163470 GCA_006408695.1 Aepyceros melampus
ATAAAAAATTGAAATTGTTAATTTGTATGTATGTAGCCAGTGGTTTCCTTTGTTAATGAATCCTAAGTTTCAGTAAAACAAGCTCATGAGCTGCAACAAAGATCTCGCACCTCACAACTAAAACCCAACACAGCCATAAATAAATAAATATGAACATGTTAATCACCCAGTTGTGTCTGACTCTGCAAGCCATGGATGGTAGCCCACCAGGCTCCTCTGTCCATAGAATTCTCCAGGCAGAAATACTGCAGAGGGTAGCTATTTACTTCTCCAGCAGATCTTCCCCACTCAGGGACTTAACCAGGTCTCCTGCATTACAGGCAGATTGTTCACCATCTGAGCTGCCAGAGAAGCTAAATTTAAACAAAAATAAATACATAAATAAATATATATATATGCCCCAAAACACATATTTATGAATATTAAAGCAGTCCTTTTTAATGGATAGGTCATGTACGATAGTTTGTGATTCCATGATTGCAGCACGCCAGGCTTTCCTGTCCTTTATCATCTCCCAGAGCTTGCTCAGACTCTTATCTAATGAGGCGGTGAGGCCATCCAACCATCTCATCCTCTGCTAACCTTTTTTTTTCCTCCTGCCCTCAATCTTTCCCAACATCAGGGTCTTTTCCAATGAGTCGGTTCTTTGCATCAAATAGCCAAAGTATTAGAGTTTCAGCTTCAGTAGCAGTCTTTCTGATGAATATTCGGGGTTGATTTCCATCAAAATTGACTCTTTGATCTCCTTGCAATCCAAGGAACTCTAAAAAGTCTTCTCCAGTGCTACAATTTGAAAGCATCAATTCTTTGTCACTCAGCCTTCTTTCTGGTCCAACTCTCATATCCATGTATGACTACTGGAAAAACAATAGCTTTGACTATGTGGACCTTTGTCAGCAAATGATGTCTCTACTTTTCATTCTGTCTAGGTTTGGCAGAGCTTTTCTTCCAAGTAGCAAGTGTCTTTTAATTTTGTCTGCAGTGATTTTGCAGCCCAAGAAAATAAAATCTGTCACTGTTGCCACTTTTTCCCCATTTATTTGCCATAAAATGATGGGATGAGATGATATGATCTTTATTTTTTGAATGTAGAGCTTTAAGTCAGCTTTTATATCTCCCCTATCTCACTAGCCAAAAGGTTCTTTAGTTCCTCTTCACTTTATGCCATTAGAATGGTATCATTTACATATTTGAGGTTGCTGATATTTCTCCTGGCAATCTTGATTCCAGCTTGTGCTTTATCTAGACTGGAATTTTGCATGATGTACTCTGCATATAAGTTAGATAAGAAGGGTGACAATATAAAGTCTTGATATACTCCTTTCCCAATTTTGAACCAGTCAGTTGTTCCATGTCCAGTTCTAACTAACAGTTACTTTTTGAACTGCATGCAGGTTTTTCATGAGACAGGTAATGTGATCTTGTATTCCCATTTTTTAAGAATTTTCCATAGTTTGTTGTGATCCACACAGTGAAAGGCTTTAGCATAGTCTATGAAGCATAAATATATATCATTTTTATGGAATTCCTTTACTTTTTCTATGATCTAACAATTTGATCTCTGGTTCCTCTGGTTATTCTAAATCATTTTGCCCATCTTGAAGTTCCCAATTCGTGTTCTGTTGAAGCATAGCTTGAAGGATTTTGAGCATTACCTTGCTAGCATGTGAAATGAGCTCAATGGTAGAGTTATTATTGTTTAGTTGCTCTGTCATGTGAAACCCTTTGCAACCCCATGGACTGCAGCATGTCAGGCTTCCCTGCACTTAACCATCTCCAACAGCTTGCTCAAACTCATGTCCACTGAGTTGGTGATGCCATACAACCATCTCATTCTCTGTCTTCCCCTTCTACTCCTGCCTTTTTCAATGAGTCAGCTCTTCACATCAGGTGGCCAAAGTATTGGAGCTTCAGTCACATCATACATCTTTGAAATGAATATTCAGAATTGGTTTCTTTTAGGATTGAGTAATTTGATCTCTTTGCAGTCCAAGGGACTTCCAAGAGTCATCTCCAACACCACAGTTCAAAAGCATTAATTCTTCAGCACTCAGTTTTCTTTATGGTCCAACTCTCACATCCATACATGACTACTGGAAAAACCATAGCTTTCACCATACAGACCTTTGTCAGCAAGTAATATCTCTGCTTTCTAGTATGCTGTTTAGGTTTGTCATTGCTTTTCTTCCAAGGAGCAAGCATCTTTTAATTTCATGGCTGCAGTTACCATCTGCAGTGATTTGGGAGCCCAAGAAAATAAAGTATACCACTGTTTCCCCATCTATTTGGCATTAAATGATGGGACTTGAAGTAATCATCTTCGTTTTTTGGATGTTGAGCTTTCAGTCAGCTTTTTCACTCTTTTACATTCATCAAGAGGCTTTTACCTTCATCAAGGTTCCTTTTCATTTTCTGCCATAAGGGTGCTGTCATCTGCATATTTGAGCTTATTGATATTTCTCCCAGCACTCTTAATTCAAGCTTGGTATTTCACATGGTGTACTCTGCACAAGTTAAATAAGCAAGGTGACAATGTACAGCCTTGACGTTATCCTTTCCCAGTTTTGAACCCATCCAGTGTTCTATGTTCAGCTCTAACTGTTGCTTCTTGACCTGAATACAGATTTCTCAGGAGGCAGGTCAGGTGGTCTAGTATTTCTATCTCTTTAAGAATTTCCCACAGTTTCTTGTGATCTT
The DNA here is from genome assembly GCA_006408695.1 of Aepyceros melampus. NCBI lineage: Eukaryota > Metazoa > Chordata > Mammalia > Artiodactyla > Bovidae > Aepyceros > Aepyceros melampus. The sequence goes on from SJXQ01010442.1 coordinate 78,028, forward strand.
ACAGTAGTTTGACATGCTTTGGCATTGCCTTTCTTTGGGATTGGAATGAAAACTGACCTTTTCCAGTCCTGTGGCCACTGACTTCCAAATTTGATGGCATATTGAGTGTAGCATTTATTTTAGCATCATCATCTCTTAGTATTTTAAATAGCTTAACTGGAATTCCATCACCTCCACTAGCTTTGTTCATAGTAATTCTTCCTAAGGCCTACTTGAACTCACACGCCAGAATTTCTAGCTCTAGGTGAGTGTTCATACCATCATGGTTATCTAAGTCATTAATACTTTTTATAGATTATTTCTTTATACTTTTCTAAGAGATCAACCTTGGGATTTCTTTGGAAGGAATGATGCTAAAGCTGAAACTCCAGTACTTTGGCCACCTCATGTGAAGAGTTGACTCATTGGAAAAGACTTTGATGCTGGGAGGGATTGGGGGCAGGAGGAGAAGGGGACAACAAAGATGAGATGGCTGGATGGCATCACCGACTCAATGGATGTGAATTTGAGTGAACTCCGGGAGTTGGTGATGGACAGGGAGGCCTGGCATGCTGCAATTCATGGGGTTGCAAAGAGTCGGACATGACTGAGTGACTAAACTGAACAGAACTGAACCTCTTAATTTCTTCTGCTTCTGTTAGTTCCTTATCACTTCTGTCCTTTATTGTGCCCATCTTTGCATGAAATATTCCCTCGTATTTCTAGTTTTCTAGTAGAAATCTCTAGTCTTTCCCATCTTATTGTTTTTCCTCTATTCTGTTGCATTGTCCACATAAGAAGGCTGTCTTATCTCTCCTTGCTATTCTCTAAAACTCTTCATTCATTTGAGTATATCTTTCCCTTTCTCTCTTGTCTTTTGCTTCTCTTCTCAGCTATTCATAAGGCCTCCTCAGACAACCACTTTTCCTTGTTGCATTTCTTTTTCTTGGGGTTGGTTTTGAAAGAAATAATTTAATTTTCAAGCATAAATATGTAAAAAGGGTGTGTGTAGATGGCATGGAGTTAAAGGGGCTCTGAGCAAATGGCATTGGCATTCTTTTCTTCAGACTAGAAACCTGGAACAGGAAGTAGCAGATGAACTGCTGCCCAGCTCTTGGCATCCTGTGAAAAAGTAAGTTTAATCCAATGTGGAGCTAAATATTCTTATTTCTGCATTCCTGTTTTACATGGTGAGCACCATTGTAACCTTGTTGCAAAAGGGAATGGGTTTCAAAACCATGTCTCATTTAGGGTATCATTATCTTGGAAATCCTAGCATTTGGAAACCTCAGGGACAAGCCTGTCATGGAGATGCTGATGTGGAAAAAGAGCCTTTGAGATGCATATCCTCTAATAACTGAGTCTAGGCAAACTCTGAGTTCAAACCAAGTTTTTATCACGCACTCCTAGGTGAATTTCTATGCTTATTTGCTGGGCAATTTGTACTGTTTTTCTTCATGTGGATAAGGTGTGGACTATAGGGAACTTTTTTGGTACTTTAGAATTTATCATCCCCCTACCTGAGTTTGTTGAGATGCTGGTAGTCACTCTCACACTGCTTTTGTATCTATTTCATAAATACAGAACTAGATGTTGCAATTAAAGGCATTCACCTTGTCTTTGCAATAGTGTTGGGAGCAGAGAAGGAGAGGATCTCTTCCCTGCTGGTAGATGAAGGTGGTTGTGAGATCACTTATCCTGTGATTGTCATTAAAACAATGTTGGAGGCAAAATGGAGGGATCAGTACATTGTGAGAAGCTTTTTCTGCAGAAAAAATTTGGTTCCATTAATTGGGGCACATATTTCTGGCTGTTGCTTCTACATTGCATTGACTAGTTTCCTTGTTATTTTTTTCTTTTAATTATTATCTCTTTAAAAGATGCAAAGATCATATGTATTGCTTACATCTGAGTGACAATGCTCTGTCAGGTATCATTCAAATTGTTTATTAAATATTCTCATTTTTTTAAATAGGATAATTTAGCTAAAACAATGAACATTCTATATTTCTTATTCACTGCTTTGCATATTCCATGAGCATTACTGTTATGCCCTTAATCTCTAATTAGATCATCAAAGTTTTACGAGTGACATCTATATTCTTGATTTATACAGAGCTAAAAATAATAATATAATTACTAGTACTTCACTGGCACATAACAAACTTTTATTTGAAACATGTCAGCACTGCATATAGAAAGAAATAATATTTAAAATTACTTTCTGAGATCACAAAATACAACATGATGGAACTAGAACTTGGGCTACAAATTTCAAGCTTCTAATTTTTATATATGCCATGAGCATTCTATTTTGATGATAATAACATTATTATGAGTAAAATCCTACTTATTTCCTGATGTTCAGTTAATTTCCAGAGCAATATAGATAGAGTTCCTAATGCACTCCAATCTCTTAGAAATATATCTATAATTATCCATGCAGAAAGTTGGGGACTGAATTTATATTGTGATCATTTTATTTTGTGCAAGACAAATGAAGTCAAACATTACAATGAGCTTTGATATTACAGGGTGTGTGTGAGTGTGTTTGCAAAAGCATGCACGCCTATTGAAAGTTGCATATTATTATACCTTCTAAGAGAAAGAATGTCAACTTTTGAACCTAATTAGAAAACAACTATTGCTTTCTCACATATTTATTAAAGCAAAGACAATCTAATTAAAAATAATTCAACTTACTGTAGAAATTCTATAAATTGCTATAAAGTGAGTTGTTGGCCATAGCCTGTCAGAGAATATATGTTGTACAAATCTTAGATGAAAATCAGTGCTTACCATCTTATACCACACTGGAAATAAGAAGCTTACATTTATAAAAATATTTCAGTGGTATGGAAAGAGAAAGTATACTCAGCAGAGAACTAAGTGGCTTCCAACCATCTCTTTCCTCTTTACTTATTATGTCATCTAAATTAAGTCCCATAATCTCTAAATCTCTCCATAGTGTGAGTGCTATATTTTAAGAACCACATAGCACCACCAATTGCCAAACTCTTCTCATAGTCATTTTAAGGATATGAATTGCAGAAAATAACAAAACATAAACTAGAGAGATGTTCTTCATCACAGGATACGTTCTGGCTGAGTGGGATATCCCAGGGACTACATTCATGGTCTGGTTGATGAGCAGAGAGAATGTATCCTGACCTCGTGTGAGCTCAAGATCATTTCTTTTCTGGCACTTCATTGGCTCAAACTGTCAAATAGAGGAGTCATGGGTGGGGTTGGGTTGGGGTATCAAAAACTGCACTAGAGCTAAGCTAGCATTTTAACTGCCACTTCTATGATTTAGGACATTTGAACACCCTAAGATATTATCTGAATATGGCCATGGGAAATCACCAAAGTGATTCAGACAAAGCAACAATCTGGATAAATGTCTTCTCATTGATAACATATAAAGAGAGAGATAAAAGGTCTTCCTTAATAGCTCAACTGGTAAAGAATCTGCCTGCAATGTGAGAGACCTGGGTTCAATCCCTGGGTAGGGAGGATCCCCTGGAGAAGGGAAAGGCTACCTACCCAGTATTCTGGCCTGGAGAATTCCATGGTTGCAGAGTCAGACACAACTTTTGCTTTCACTTTCAAAAGCTGACTTAGGTTGTTTAATCAGCAATGCTGTACAGCATAGAAAAGATAGTTACCTGGTGTGCTGTGATTCATGGGGTCTCAAAAAGTCAGACACGACTGAGCAACTGAACTGAACTGAAATGAGTACTTAAACTGAATTCATCTATGGAAACAACTTAATCTGATGGATCGTTATTTCAGCAAACTTTTTGAATGCTTCTGTAAAATGCAAGGAAGAAACACAAAAATGTAACAGGAAAATAGCTAAAGATGAACAGAAATCTGGTACCTGAAAGGAAATCAGATGAAAGGCAGTCACTTATCCAAGATAAAAAAAAAAAAAAAAAAAGGTGGGCAAAAATGATAATAAGGAAAATAATCTAATATTAAGGAGGAAAAAAGTGATCAATTAATAACATGGAAATTCAAAAATGGTTGAGTACCAATTTGAAAATTCCAATAGTATAGAAAGGGATATAACTAAATTAAATATATGAGGTAAAATATACAAACATTGAGCAAGAAGAACAGGGATCAAACCTAAGACTTGTATATTTTTAAAGACAGAAATCCTGCAAAAATTGAATGGAAACATGAGAAATAACATGAGTGAACTTAACTATACAGAACTAAATAACATTTTAACATTTCTTAGATACTTTATTAATTTAACTGGTTTTTAATTTTGACTTTTTACCCAACACCACAATTATTAGAAAAGTGTCATCTAATAATATCATTTTAAATTTTATTTCATTATAAATATTTGTCTTAAACAAATTCATTTTTAAATTATGTAGAGCTTTTATGTGTTTGTATAAGATTATGCATACATAATCTATACATATAATAAATTTCATTGGGATATACTCTTCATTCTACCATATGTATATACTTGAACCATTTCTTTAGAATTATTTTATCTGTTTTAAGAGATATTGACCTACAGAGTTCCTTTTATATAATGACAGTATTTATTGGAGAATATTAAACCTTTAGATTCATTCACTCCCTGCTGGAAGCCAGCGTGAAGAATCTCACCTGTGACAAGGTCATGCAGCAGAGATTTGATGGGAAAGTTCGAGTCAGATCTCAGGTTTTCCCCCTGGCATTTCCTGAGGATGTACCCCCCCAAAATAAGAATCTGCCTTCTTTTCCACTCTTCTGAAATTCTCTGGAAAAAGTCAACTCAGAGTTTTAGTCTTCTGCATTTGAAAGAGTGTTTCAATCCAAAAACTTCTCTGATGGCTTTCTAGCCTGCCTGCAGGACCCGTACAGCTGCGCATGTGATTGTTTGAAGCCTCCCTACCATGGGAAGCACAGGAAGCTTAAAACATCCTAGGAATGTAGGGGCTTCCGAGGAGTCAAAATCATTAGAATAGGACTGGTTAAAGGTTTCATTTGTTGAGCCAATTCTTGCTGCCAAATTTTCATATCTTTTATTTGTAAGATATAGTTGGTATATGGAAATACAGGTAGTAGACCTGGTATTAGCAACATTAGATCTTTGAGTTAAGTACTTTCTTTGTTATAACCCACTGCACCTTTGTTCTACAGGAATGTAACTTTATTTAGTATTTTCAGGGTGATGCAGAGTAAAGAAAAAACACTTCTAGGGAAAAGAAGTTTTCTGATTGATAGACAGTTATCCAGGAAGGGAGCCATAAAAATGTTAACAGGCCTCTTTGCCAGAAGATAATGTAAACCACCTGAGACCTTTTGTATACGGGAGGGTATGCAAAGAGAGAGCCTGGTCTCAATGAGGGTCAGGACTGCCGCCCCTGCATCAGTTCAGTTCAGTCACTCAGTTGTGTCCGACTCTTTGAGACCCCATAAATCACAGCACGCCAGGACTCCCTGTCCATCACCAGCTCCCAGAGTTCACCCAGTCCCACTCCCATGGAGTCAGTGATGCCATCCAGCCATCTCATCCTCGGTTGTCCCCTTCTCCTCCTGCCCCCAATCCCTCCCAGCATCAGAGTCTTTTCCAATGAGTCACTCTTCGCATGAGGTGGCCAAAGTACTGGAGCTTCAGCTTCAGCATCATTCCTTCCAAAGAAACCCCAGGGCTGATCTCCTGCATAACTCTGCATATTCCATTATTTCTTTACGTACAACCTGGGGTATATAAGCTGATTTTGAAACATAAAGTTTTGGGAGTCTTGCACCGATGGTGGGCTTCCCCATGTTGTTCTTTTGTCTCCTTTTTTGGCTGAATTCCCATCTGGAGCAGGGAGGCTCGGCGTGTCTACTTACCTGTCCCAGCTGCTAAGATCCACGTGAGGGGGAGCCCAAGGTGGGGCACCCCCTGATATTCAAGAGGATGCCAGTGGCCTAACATAGATGGTGCAAACCTCTTGTCTCGAGGTTTTATTAGTTTTCCCCATAAACCAAGTTATTCAGCCTCCTTTTCTTTGCCTACATTTCCTACTATACTATTTCTTCCTAATCTAATCTTATATTTCTAATTAAATAAATAAGTTTTTCCTTGCCTATCCTTCTCCCCTTCAAATCACCCTGGATCCACCGGGACTGGGTCCCGGCAACTCCCATTCTTCTTTCTGTGCTTTAAATGTAACAAATTTCAATTATGGATGATGGAGAGATAAATGGATACGATGATAGATGATAAATAGATAGAGACAGAAAACATTCTTATGGTCTTATACAGTCAGTGTTTATTTCAATTCTCTTTCCTTCCTGCATCTCTAATATTCCATCCGGGATTGTTTCCTCCTGTCTAAAAAACACAGATGTTTTAAAAACAAGATGTTACAAATGACACGTCTTACAAAATCAAAATCCCTAAGAGGGGAAAAAAAATATATATATATAAAAGAAGCAAAGAACTACACATAGAAAACTCATTTTAATGAATTATGCATAGCCTTGTAGTTTTTCTATTTTTATATCTATATTCAAAATTAGAGTATGTTGATCAAACAGTAACTTTATGTCTTGCTTTCTCTACTCAATATGTTTTGCACAGATGTAATAGGCTATTTATTAATATTACATCCTGCATTTCCTGGCTTCTATGAAACTTGTAGAGTCAAATATATAAAATTTTACTTATAATACACCTATATGATACCTTCATTAGTATCCCTATCTTAAATTTTAGGAAATTGAGCCTCTGTAAGTAGAAATAACTTACCAAGAAAAAGAACTTAACATTAAAATCTATATAACTCAAAATCCTGTCCTCTTTCTGTTTATCTTTTCTGCCTTTTATGTATGTGCTATATGTTCAATAAAGTCTGTGGATTTATGATTGTTTAGGAATTTAAATTAAATTTAAACCAAGAAACAATGTTTTGTTGAATGATAATATGAGCTATTTTTCCTACTTTTCAGTTATGACACAGTTCATGGAAAATGAAATTCTTTTATTGTTTTGGAAACTTCAAATAGTGAAAATAACACTTTCCATGTTAAATAGAAACAAAGGAATTGACTTGATTACATGTGATACAGAAAGCTAGAAGAAAAGAAATTAAACATAATTTTTCTTTTGTATTACTTTTTAACTTTTGACTGAACATTTTCTTTAATGGACTATCTTGATTCATATCTCACAAATAGACATGTATGTCCCATGTATTTAAGAAGGGCCCTCTATAACAACAACAGCAACACACAAAAAAGCAAAGATAGTGAAAGACAGTGAGGCCTGGTGTGCTCCAGTCTATGGAGTTGCAAAGAGTTGAATAGGACTTAGCAACTGAGCAACAACATAATGCCTCTTTCAAGGTGTTACCTAAATCCTGCTAGGCATGAAGTCCTCTCTATAAGGGTTTAACTGATAGCTACTCATTACATGCTCTGTGAACTGGAGTGAAAACTGTCCATAAGTACATGATGGAAAATGAGACACCCAATGATAAAAGCTAAGTCAACCTACAAAGGTGAAGATTCCTTCCTTTTCAGTTATCAAGTGTGAAGACTTAATCTCGTCATCTCTCTTTGTGCTTGTTCCAAAGTTGCAGTGTACCCAAAGTCATGGAAAACACTGGGGAGAAGGGATACACTACCCACTCCATATTCTTGGGCTTCCCTGGTGGCTCAGAGAGTAAAGCAGTTGCCTGCAATGCAGAAGACCCAGGTTTGATCCCTGGGTGAGGAAGATCCTCTGAAGAAGGAAGTGGCAACCCACTCTAGTACTCTTGACTGGAAAATCCAATAGATGGAGAAGCCTGGTAGGCTACAGTCCTTGTGGTCACAAAGAGTCAGACACAACTGAATGGCTTTACTTTCTTACCTTCAATAAAACGTTTGTTTTGTTTAATGTATATCCAAGCTAACTGACATTTCTAATTTATATATTTCCCTTGACAATACATTCTGCTTAATTGGAAGTCATCCATAGCGCTTCTGGCATGCTGCAATTCATGGGGTCGAAAGAGTCGGACATGACTGAGCGACTGAACTGAACTGAACCGAACCAATAGTGCTTCCAAAGGATATTTCTAAAGGATTCATTATGATCCATTGTGAACCATTTTTGGATCAAGTAATTCATGAAAACAACTCGCCCGTGCTGACCAAAGACAGTGTGCCAGAAAGCAGTAAACTTGAACAACATGTTGCTGTTTTATAAACTGGCTTTGAAAAGAACAAGGCTGATTTACATTCTTAACTGTTATAAATATTAGCACATGTAGCCTGAAATCACATTTTATTTTCCTTTTGTCTGTCATATCATAATTAATGACATATTGCAATTAATCTGAACTAATTCCAGTTAACACCCAGACTTTTTATCATTACTGACAGAGTCACAGTTATCTTCTGAAATTTGCAGTGGTTTTTGTAATTTAAGAAGTTTTATGTTATTACAAAGGATTCAGTTTCACTAAATTTAACTTATGTTTTGTTTACTAAGATACTGTTAGTGAGATAATGATTTGCCTCTCCCTTTCATTTAGAGTAGAAGCCAAAATTCCTACTGTAGACCATACACCCTCTATAATCTTATCTCCCCAAGTTCTTCCTTCCTAGCTCTACCCTAGATCTTTCTGCTGGTTCTGGTCTCCTTTCAGCTCCTTGCACATGGGCACAATCCTTGGATCTTATATTCTAGCTAACTTCTCATTTTGGAATGATACGCATTGACCTAACCATCCTCAAGTCTCTTCTTAAATCTCACGTTCCCAATGAGACCTATTCTTTACTTATTATTCAGCATTTCAAACTACCTACTCTATTGCAACACTCCACTGCCTCTGACCCTGCTCTGCATTTCCTTTCTACTTTAACAGCTTCACTGAGATGCATTCACATATCATATAACTCATATATTTGAAGTGTATGTCTATGGCTTTTAGTGTAGTTACACATGAGTGCAACAATCAGTTGCAATTTGGGAATAAATTTTAGTCAATTTTGGAATATTTCCATTACCTCAACAACAACAAAAAACCCATACGCCTGGGTTATCAAGACTTTATATACATATTCCCAATGCATTCCCAAACAATGACAAATCCATTTTCTATCTCAATAGATTTCCTTATTTTAGACATTTGTATAGACATGAAGTTATTTAATATGAGGTATCTCTTGTGTGGTTTCTTTCAATTTACCTAATGTTTTCAAGGTTTATTCATCTATAATGAATGCATCAAAGATGATGTTTCAAAATTGTACCTGAAACTTTCTTTTAATGACTGGATAATATTTGATTATGTGGATATAACACATTTGTTAATCCACTCACCTCTTCACTGACATTTCAGTTGTGTCCATCTGTTGGCTATTGTGAATATTATTGCATGTTTTCAACACTTTTGTGTGTATACTCACGAGTGAATTCCTGGATCACATGGCAATTCTATATTTAACAATTAAGGAACTGTTTTCCACAGTCCCTGATTTTAGCCATCATAGTGGATATTTTGGTTTTGATTTTCAATTTCCTGATAACTAATGATGCTGATTATCTCTTCATGGGCTTATTGAATATTTTTATATCTTCTTGAGCTAAATGTCTGTTCAGATCCTTTGCCTAATTTTAACTGTGATTTGTCTTTCTGTTATTGAGTTACAATTTCTTTTTATGTTTAGGATGTATATATATAAATAACAATGTGAGCATTTTGTTCTCCCATTCTTTGAGATATCTTTTCATTTGCTGTATGATTTCCTTCGAAGCACAGATGTCTTTAATTGTTGAAAAATAGGAAATATTCACTCTTCATTCTGTTGTTTATATTGACAAATCTGATGTCATGAAGACCTGAACCTGGAATTTCCATTGTGCAAAATTTATTTGATTGATAACTTGATATTTTTACCTGAAACATGGTTTTTCATATTGTTCATATTGTTAAATCAGCTTTGGTAGTTCTTGCCTTTCTAGAATTCATCCCTATCATTTCAATTATCTAATTATTGGCATGCAATTGCTAATAGTTTTTCTTTTTTAATTTCTGTATGATCAAGTACTTTTCCTCATTTAAGTTTTGATTATGCTAACTTGAGTTATCTCTCTTTGATCGGTTTAAAGTTTTGTCAGTTCTGATGATCTTTTCAAGAAAACTATCTTTTATTGACTCTGATTTTCTGTATTAGACACATAATTTACATTTCATTAATTTCACTTGTAACATTATTTCTTCCTTCTGCTTGTTTTAAGTTTAGTTTGTTTTTGTTTTTCCACCATCTTAATGCCAATGGTTATTTTCTCCCAGTCATTGGCTTTCTCTTTTCATTTCCTTTACAGTGGTTTTCACAGGACAAAAATGTATGTTTTATTCTGATATAGACTCTTAGAACAATATGTTTCCCTCCAGGGGCTTCCTTACTTGCAACCTTGTTTTGTCATATTGTATCTTCTTTTTCAATAATCTCAAATTATTTTCTTTCTAATTTCCACTTTCATTTCTTCTTTGGTCTATCGTTTTGAGGAATGTGTTGTTTAATTTGTCAATTTCCCAAATGATTTATTTTCTTATTGATTTATACTTGTTTCCATCATTTGTATTTTAGAAAACTTCAGACATCATTATGTTGCTGAAGCTCCCTGAAGGATACCTGAAATGTCAAAGGACAGCTATGGAGTGTCTTCTTTTTTATTGTGCAAATACCTTATTTTCTTAACTTTTAATTATAAAATACTTGTAGATTCACTTGAAGTTATTAAAAAATATAGATAGATGCCATATATTCTATGTAAATTTTACAACAACACTAACACCTGTGCAAATATAGCATATCATAAGCTGGAAATAGATATTGATACAATCCATCAATTTTTAAATTTAGTCATTATAAATGCAATTATTTTATGTGTGTTTAGCTCTATGCAATTTGATCACTTCTAGATCTTTAAAAAATGTTGTCTGGTATGTATATTTTCTTTATTTTTTGAAGTTTCCTGTTGTACGTTATTATGTGTTACAGAAATTGCAGGTATACAGTAATGATATTCCCAATTTTATCCTTGCCATAATTTTTTAACTGAAGTATAGCTTATTTACAATGTTCTGTTCTGTATTTCTCTTATTTTTAAACTACCTGTATTGTTGTAGTAGGACAGCAAGGAAATAAAACCAGTTATTCTTTAGGGAAATCCACCCTGAATACTCATTAGAAGGACTGATGCTGAAGTTGAAGCTCCAGTCACTTGATGCAAACAGCCAACACACTGGAAAAGTTCTTGATGCTGGGAAAGATTGTGGGCAGGAGAAGAGGGCATCAGAGGATGTGATGGCTCGATGACTTCATGTCCATTGGATTGGTAATGGACAAGAAGTTGGGCAAACTTTGGGAGATGGTTAGGGACATGGAGGCCTGGTGAGCTGCAATCCAATCACAATGAGATGGACATGCCAGGGTAACTGAAAAACAACAGCAATATATTGTAATTTGAAGTGTTTCCTTAAGATAGCACATTGATGACTCATGCTACATTTTTCCATGCTATCAATATTTGCCTTTTAATTGGGGTATTTGAATTACATGTATAATTTGAAGTAGCTGTGAATATGCTAGGTATTAATTCTTTAATTAATTAATTTATTTCTGTTTGCTTCCTTGATATCTTGACTTAACATTTTTTCTGGCCCTGCTAAGTGTTACCTAAATATTTTAAAAATATATCATTTTGATTTATTTTTATTTCTTAGGTTATTCAATATATCAGTTTGAATATTTTCTTTGAGGTCACTCTCTCTCTCTCTTAGATATATAATGGAAAAAGAGACAGTGATACATCTATATCTATTCACAGTATAATTATATCATTGCTTTATCCTTTCAAGTATTGTGTAGAAACTTATTTCTATTCAAGTCCTTTTAATGTGCCCACTTTTTAAATATATTTACTTTTATACATATATTGAGCATTACATTAGATTTTATAGTTTTTCTTTCAACCACACATCACAATTTAAGAAACTCATGAGAATAAAGAGAGTTTAATATTTTTATTCATATTCTTGCCCTTTCGGGTATTCTTTTTATTTCCCTGGAGGCTTTTTTTTTTTTTTTTAACACATATATATGGAATTTATTTTTTTTTTTCAGAAAAAGACAACTTTATTATATGTAAATTTTAAATGAATAAAATAGTAACAATAACAACAGTAAGAAAAATATAGATGAGAGACAATGCGAAAAATGAGTGATACAAAGGAAGGAAGGCATTTATGGCTGATTCCCTGGAGTTTTAAGCTTTCTATTTCCATTTCCATTTTGTTTAAAAAATTTCCAGGGACTTCCCTGGTTATCCAATGGTTAAGACTCCAAACTCCCATTGCAGGGGAGAAGAGATCTGATCCCCAGTCAGGGTCTCAGATCACACATGCCTTGTGGAGTGGCCAAAAATAAATTCAGAAAAAAGAAAGAAAAAAAGAATTTCCATTAGTTATTAAGAGTAAGTATGTTGCTGAGAAATGCTCTGAATGTCTATTTGTCTGTGAAAATATTTTTCTCCCTTATTCCTGAATGATATAGAATGTTTAATTGACAGTGATTTTGGGTTGTTTGTTTTCCTAGTACTTAAAACAATGATGTGCTAACTCCTCTGTCTTTCAAGCTTTCAGGTGAGAAATCTAGTGTCATTTGAATTGGTATCTTTTTATATAGTTATCTGCCATTTCTCACTATCTTATTTTAAGATTTTGGTTTTTGTTTTGTTTTTAAAAACTAGTTAAGATGTATTCTGGTATATATTTATTAGAGTTTATTGTTCTTAGTGTCTGCTCATCTTCTGAATTCTGTAAGTCCTTTATCACATTTGGCATGTTTTCACTATTATTTCTTTGAATACTCTCTTTAGTTCTACTGCCTCTCTGCTGGCTCTGGGACTCCAGTCTACAAATGGATGATTTGATATTGCTCCATACTCCTTGAACTCAATTCCTTTGTTGCTTTTGTTCTATTTTCTCTGCTGTTCCATTTGATTAAATTTATTTATCCCCAAAGTCACTGACAGCTTCATCTGTATTCTTCACACTGCTAATTAACCTAACCATTAATCTTTTATTTTGATTATTGTAAGTTCTATAATATCCTATCTCTCTCTTCATTGCTAGTCCATGCCTTTTTTTGTTGTTGTTATTTTCTTGCTGTTTTTTGCTTTAATAGTATTCTTTATTTTTCTTTGCAGCATGTTTCTGATGGGTTCTTGAAAATCCTTTTCAGATAGTTTGGACATCTGATTCATCTTTTTAACATTAATATACTTTATTTTCTTTCTTTATTCATCTTTTTATTTTCCTGGCTCTTGGAACAGGAAGTGATATTTTACTGGATAATGGATACTTGGATACTATATTCTAAGAGATTTCCTCCCTAACAAAGCTCAGAAGGAAAAGCATCTTCCATTCTAGTTGAATGACACTGGCAGGAAGATTGGAGCATGGTAATTTGATTTCTTGGGGGAACTGAATGGAGTGAAGGACCAGCTCTGTGCTCTTCTCTGCTGAAACCATGAGGAATACTTGCCCCATTTTTTTTAAAAATAGTTCCTTGATTTTTAGAAATATCTCATGCAATAAAGAATTTGGCTTTACCTAAAGAGAGGTCTAATCTTCATCTCCAGCTTCTGGGGTTTAATTTCTAAATCTTTAGTATTTCTCAAGCTAAAACAGTATGTCTGTTATTCATAGTGGATTCCTTGAACCACATCTGATGTATTACTCTAACATGGTAATTTTTAGTATCACCAATGTATTACTCTAACATGGTAAGTCTGACCTTTAAGGGTTGGAGGTAGAGATTGAATTCAACTATAAAGCAATGAATCAATCAATCATGCCTATATAATCAACCCACCACAAAATCTGTAAAGCTTTAGTGAGCTTCCAAGGTTGGTAATAATCCACATATATTTCCACACGTCATTGTTGAGAGTAATCTCCTTGAAGACAAAGGAAGCTGGGACTCTCCTAGACTTGATCCTATGTGTTTCTTCCTTTAGCTGGATATATTTTGTATCCTGTCCCTGTAATAAACTCTGTCAAAGAGTTTTGTGAATCTTTATGGTGAATTATTGAAACAAAATTTGGCTTGGGACATACTTGAACTTACATTTGATTTCAGAAGAGAGATTGGCCTAAATGAACCTGCTTCTTGAAATTTACCACTGAATCTTAACTCTTTGCAATTTGAGTCAGAATTATTGGGTAGATTTGCCTAGTATAGAGACTGTGCTCCCTAAGTTCACAGTTTGGCTAACCCTGATAAATCTAGTTTCATTGAATATTTTAAGGCCTCTACCCCAACTATCATGTTCTTTCCCCAAAAGACCAAAATTGGGGAAATTATCCAGCTAATTATAAAGCAGGAATGAGAGAACAAGTGGCCTGTGTAAGCACTTACTGGGCACTGTGCTTACGTTGCCTCCACTGAAGCTTAGCAGCTTCAACCACTGCCATCAGATATATTTCTTTTTTTTTTTTTCAATTTTTTTTCTTTAATTTATTTTTATTTTTTAGTTTGTTTTGCTTTACAATACTGCATTCATTTTGCTACACATCGACATGAATCAGCCACAAGTGTACATGAACTCCCAATCCCGACCCCCACCTCCCCCCTCCCACCCCACACCCTCTCTCCGGATTATCCCCGTGCATCAGTCCCAAGCATCCTGCATCCTGCATCAAACCTGGATTGGCGATTCGTTTCACTTATGATATCACACATGTTACACTGCCACTCTGCCAACCCATCCCACCCTCTCCCTCTCCCTCCCCCCCCTCCCCCCCCTCACCCCACACCCTCTCTCCGGATTATCCCCGTGCATCAGTCCCAAGCATCCTGCATCCTGCATCAAACCTGGCCTGGCGATTCATTTCACTTATGATATCACACATGTTACACTGTCTATACAATTGGCTATATATTTTTAACTAAAAGCAACACAAATATTTTTGAAAAACTTTTCATACTTCCATTTGGTACATTCCTAGCAAACAGATCCTCATTTTAACACTGTGCAGCTGGTGTATATTTGAAAAGTTAACAGGTTGTGTGTGTGTGTGTGTGTGTGTGTATGTGGAGAGTGATAATATCAGAAGCCAACACATCCTCCTTCCCATGAATTTCTGGGCTTGCAAATATGAACAGGCTATACAAACACATTTTTATTTCACAGCAAGACAATTTGATGAAAAGTTTTGATACTTAGATCATTTTCAGTTCAGTTCAGTCGCTCAGTCGTGTCTATTTGTGACCCCATGAGTCGCAGCACGCCAGGCCTCCCTGTCCATCACCAACTCCCGGAGTTCACTTAGACTCATGTCCATCGAGTCAGTGATGCCATCCAGTCATCTCATCCTCGGTCGTCCCCTTCTCCCCCTGCCTCCAATCCCTCCCAGCATCAGATTCTTTTCCAATGAGTCAACTCTTCATATGAGGTGGCCAAAGTACTGGAGTTTCAGCTTTAGCATCATTCCTTCCAAAGACATCCCAGGGCTGATCTCCTTCAGAATGGACTGGTTGGATCTCCTTGCAGTCCAAGGGACTCTCAAGAGTCTTCTCCAACACCACAGTTCAAAAGTATCTATTCTTCAGTGCTCAGCCTTCTTCGCAGTCCAACTCTCACATCCATACATGACCACAGGAAAAACCACAGCCTTGACTAGATGGACCTCAGTCGGCAAACTAATGTCTCTGCTTTTGAATATGCTATCTGGGTTGGTCATAACTTTTCTTCCAAGGCATAAGTGTCTTTTAATTTCATGGCGCAATCAATTTTAGTATATAACAAAAATAAAATAGTAAACACTAAAACACACAAGCAGAGACATGTTGTTGCCATTGTTGTTCTGTCACTCAGTAATTTTCAACTCTTTGTGAGCCCATGTATGCAGCAAGTTGGCTTCCTTAGCCTTCGGTATTTTCTGGAGTTTGCAAAAACTCATGGCCATTGAGTCAAGCCATCCAACCAACCTGTACTCATATAATGTTGAGCATTACTTGTCAACAGAGACACATAAGCATAGTACTACTGTGGCTAACACTGTTACTCAAGGAAGTGGTTATTCTTGTTAATGTATAAGTCAGTCACTGTGCTAAGTGCTAGAAACATAACAGTGAATGACATAGTCCTTGGCTTCCATACTCATTTTGTTCTTGTTGCTTAGTGGCTCAGTTGTGTCTGACTCTTTGTTACCTGATTGACTGACTGCAGCATGCCAAGCTTTCCTGTCATTCACCATCTCCCAAAGTTTGCTCAAACTTATGTCCATTGAGTCCATGATGCCATCCAAACAACTCATCCTCTGTTGTCCCCTTCTCCTTCTGCCTTCAATCTTTCCTAGCATCAGGGTCTTTTCCAATGAGTCTCTCTTTGCATCAGGTGGCCAAAGTATTAGAGCTTCAATTTCAACATTGGTTCTTCCCATGAAAATTCAGGGTTGATTTCCTTTAGGATTGACTGGTTTGACCTCCTTGCTGTCCAAGAGACTCTCAAGAGCCTTCTCCAGCACCACAGTTGGAAGGTAACAATCTGGCGCTCAGCCTCTTTAATGATATATTATCATACAAATAAAAATGAGTATTAATGTCAGAATTAAAAAAAATGTTAAAGTATACATTAGTAGTATTTTTAAAGCTTAGTGTAATAACAACATATTTCTTTTTATATTTTAAATATGAGCATAATATATATTTTGAAAATTAAAGTGCTAATCTCTCATTCCTATCTGACTTTTTGTGACCCTATGGTATGTAACCCACCAGGCTCCTCTGTCCATGGAATTGTCTGGCAAGAATATTGGAGCAGATTGCCATTCCCTTCTCTAGGGAATCTTCCCAACCCACGGATAGAATCTGGGTATGCTCCATTGCAAGCAGTTTTCTTACCATGTGAGCCACTGGGGAAGCCCCAAAATATATTTATGTGTTCACTAACATATCACGTTGATGACTCATACTGTAATGTCAGTTAAAATCAATTAGTAAATTTATATCTATACATATACAATTTCATGTATATATCTGTGTTTGTGCAAAAGTATATATAGGTAAAATAAGATTGTGTGCCTATTAACCTTTGCTGTTGACTGCAAGATTGTAGAATTTCATCTAATATATTTAGATGATTTATATATAAAGTATTTATCTAACTAATGCATGATAGTAGAAAATATACAGGTGTTATTAAATTTATTTTATATGCATATTTTTTCTCTAACTTTGAGTATTTCTTGAAAAATCTGCAGTGGTGCCTACATACAAAGTAATCTTCTAAGTAAGAAATATTTTCTCAATCCCTAATCTTTAATCAGGGTTCTGAAACCCTTACATGTTGTGTGAATTTTTACTAGAACATTTCTGAAGATACTAACTCTTATTAATGTTATCCAACAATTACTGACTTTAAAAAATCAAATACCAGATACATTCTGAATCACAAGGGTGCTTTGGATTCTGATTTAATCAAACTTCTCACTACTGATACTTTAATCACTGAAAGGTTAATTTGTATGAGAAAGATCTAGCAGATCACTGTGCCTCACACCTCACCCCCTCCATAAAATGTACTATTGATTACTCCATAGAATAAGCTTATGCTGACAGTAGGGACAATAAGAAAAATGAGTGAAAGACCATAGTAAAATAGAGATGGGAAAAGACTATAAATTTACACAAGTAAGATCATCTATCTTGATAATAGGGTTAAATCTTTACGTGTTGGCTCAGTTTATAACCCTACTTTATGAAGATGAACATATTATAATTTATCAAGTCAGACCATCCAAGTGAAATAGAAGGCATAAGATAATAAACAGAAATAAAAACAACAAATACTTTCTAATTAGTTTTCTTGTTCTGCTCTTTAATATTTATTCTTAATAATCATCCAAATTAAAATATACAGTATCTTAGTAAATTACTTGTGTGTGTGTGTGTTAGTCATTCAGTCGTGTCCAACTTTCTGTGACCCATGGACTGTAGCCAGGCTCCTCTGTCCATGGAATTCTGCAGGCAAGAATACTGAAGTGGATAGCCATTCATTTCTCCAGGGATCTTCCCAATCCAGGGATAGAACCTGGGTCTCCAACACTGCAGGCAGACTACCATCTGATCCACCAGGGAAGCCCTAATAAATGACTATAAAAATTAACTAATTTATAATGTTTGTAATAGATTTTAGAATGCCTAATTATATTCTATCATTATAAATGTTAATATATGTAAGTATCCACATATATTTTACATTCAAAATATCATAAACTATCTGAATTTTTGATATAATATTAGATACAATTAAATGAAACTGAAAGTTGCTTAGACATGTCCAACTATTTGTGACCCCATGGACTATACACTCCATGGAATTCTCCAGGTGAAAATACTGGAGTGGATAGCCTTTCCCTTCTCCAGGGGATCTTGCCAACCCAGGGACTGAACCCAGGACTCCCACATTGCAGGCAGATTCTTTACCAGATGAGCCACAAGCAAAGCCCTTAGATAAAATTAATGAGTACATTATGACTTTATTTTCAATATAAATGATGCATGTGGTTATTTTTTGTTGGCAAAACATATGTTGACTGCTAATAAAATGCAAATAGTTTGAGGATATTACAGGCACATAAAATATCATTAAATATTCACTAATTTGTAATGTTTTATAAAACAAGGGCACACTTAATGGAAGATTGCTTTTAAATTATATGCAAAAGGAGACTTAAAAATATCTAGTTGTATAATCTTTAATTAAATAGGTGAACTATTTGAGTTCCCAAGGTACTCAAATTTATTTCAAAGTTCTGTAAAATATTTATATAATACTAGTATATAACATTACTATTTATAGAATTGTTATATATTTGTTAATATTGGTATACTCTCAAGTATCTCAACTCAATAACTTTGATTACTCATTAACTTTGTTATTGTACTCGAACAGAATACACCAACTTCAGAAAAATTTAGTTTAATTAAGTTCTGAATTCCAATTACTTTAATGAGGAAAACTATGCCCCTTGTTTTGAGTATAAAAAAGGGGTGGGGGGAAGTAGGAGCATCAAATATGAAATTCTATTCCTAGAGCCCAGATGGTCTTGGTTCTGAACTTTTGCTATTTTACATAGAAATATAATAATAATAGCAAAAGATAGGAGAAGAAATGTAGAATCTATTTTAAGCCAACATTGTCTGGAAAATTTCAATGTCCTAAGCCAAAGATAAACTTTAAAATCTATTAGATTTAGTTAACCTGAAAAACTAGGCTTTGGGAGAATAATTGGTATTCCCTACCTAACAGCCTTACTGATGCTGCAAAGAACAAACATTAGGCATCACCTTTCTTCTCTGTAGATGATCTAGGACCTGGCTTCAGACTATGTTACAAATCTACAGTCACCAAGATAGTATGGTATTGGCACAAATACAGAAATATAGATAAGGGGAACAAAATAGAAAGTTTGGAGGGAAATTCACACACCTATGGAAGCCTTATCTTTGACAAAGCAGTAAAAAACATACAGTGGAGAAAGAACAGTAATTTCAACAAGTGGGGCTGGGAAAACTGGTCAACTACATGTAAAATGAAACTAGAACACCTTTGAACATCATACTCAAAAATAAACTCAAAATTGATTAAAGACCTAAGTGTAAAACAGAGACTATAAAACTCCTAGAGGAAAATATAGGCAGAACACTTTCTGACATAAATCACAGCAAGATACTCTATCACCCACCTCCCAGAGTAATGGAAATATAAACAAAAATAAACAAATGGGACCTAATTAAAACTTAAAAGCTTTTGTACAACAAAGGGAACTATAGGCAAGGCAAAAATGGGAATGGGAGAAAATAATACAAATGAAAGAAATGACAAAGGATTAATCTTCAAAATCTACTACCAGCTTATGAAGCCCAATACCAGAAAAAAAGAACAACCCAATAAAAAAGAGGGCAAAAGATGTAAACAGACATTTCCCCAAAGAAGACATACAGATACTAACAAACACATGAAAAAATAATGCATTAACAAAACCACAGTGAGTTATCATCTCACATCAGTAAGAATGACCATCATCAAAAAGTCTACAAACAATAAATGCTGGAGAGGGTGTGGGGAAAATGGAACCCTCTTACACTGTTGGTGGGAATGCAAACACTGGTAGTGTAGTGTGGAGAGTCCTTTAAAACCTGGGAATAAAACTGCCACAGCACACAGCAATCTCACTGCTGGGCATATACCCCAAGGAAATCAGAATTGAAACAGACACAAGTACACCAATGCTCTATTTACAATATTTACAACAGCTAGGACATGGAAACAACCTAGATGTCCATCAATGGATGAATGGATAAGAAAACTGTGGTACATATGCACAAGGTGATATTACTCAGCTATAAAAAGAAATATATTGGAGTCAGTTCTAATGAGGTGGGTGAACCAGGGGCCTATTATACAGAGAGAAGAAAGTCAGAAATAGAAACACCAATATTGTACATTGATTCATATATATGGAATTTAGAAAGATGGTTCTGACAATCCTACATGCAGGACAACAAAAAATACACAGATGTAAAAAAGACTTCTAGACTTAGTGGGGGAAGGCAAGAGTAGGATGACTTGAGAAAATAGCGTGGAAACATATACATTACCATATGTAAAACAGATGACCAGTGTGAGTTTGATGCATTAAGCTAAGTTTGATGCATCAAAGCTAAGTACCCAAAGCTGGTACTCTGGGACAATCTAAAGGGATACAGTGGGGAGGGAAGTTGATAGGGGGTTCAGGATGAGGGGAGACACGTGTATACCTATGGCTGATTCATGTTGGTGTATGGTGAAAACCATCACAATTTTCTAAAGTAATTGTCTTCCAATTAAATAAATTAATTAAAAATAAATTGAAAGAGTGCTTTTCAAAACTGAGGTGACACCTGAGAATGGCATACTTTATTCCTCTCTTCTAAATATGAATTTTCAATATGTATTCTTTTAATTTACAGGAGGACATGGAGGTGATCCTTAAAACAAATCTCTAGCACGATGGCAGAGTCACACAGGAAAAGATGGTAGAAATATTGATATCCTTTCCAGCAATCACTTTTGCTTTTTCCAGCTTCTGCTCTTCCGGGTGGAATCACCACTGCCTAAAACACATCTTTGCTACAGTCTCTATGCCAACAATTTCCAAAACAGTTTGTTTCAAATTGATGAAATAAATTAAAAAAAAAAATAAACCAAGAGGTTTGCTTGTCATTTTATTCAGCATCTATCGGTCTTCTAAATTCTAAAATACAATGTGAATCACAACGAAAAGCTTAAAGATATAAATGAGTTTGTAGCAGATGTTCTAATGGCCTATCCTGTATCTGCTCACCTGCAGTTACTCTGGAGAAAAGTATTTCTTAAAACCTGGCCAGTGTCAACTCCAGTATATGCACCTCCATTTCTATTTATAGATGCAGAGCTTGCTATTGAGTGTAGGAAGGGAAGAATGGGTTGGCTGACACCTTAAGGGCATCTCATAACTAAAGAGGTTATCCTCATCCCAGCTCTGTGTTTTGTCGGTACAGTTCCCACTGAGTTGAGCCCAGGTCTCTACCACAAGAACTTGCTAACATACGTGTTATTGGCTCTTCTACATTCTCTTTTAGAATGTTGTTATTTTTCTCTCTTCCTTGTGCTGCTTTCACTATGCCCTCTCTGCTTTTGAGATCTCATTCCAAACAAACACGTTCATATTGTTTTTGAAACCCCAGTACAATACATGCTGTTTCTTCAGTTCAGTCACTCAGTTATGTCCGACTCTTTGTGACTCCATGAATCGCAGCACGCCAGGTCTCCCTGTCCATCACCATCTCCTGGAGTTCACTCAGACTCATGTTCATCAAGTCTGTGATGCATCCAGCCATCTCATCATCTGTCGTCCCCTTCTCCTCCTGCCCCCAATCCCTCCCAGCATCAGAGTCTTTTCCAATGAGTCAACTCTTCTGTCCAACTCTTTGTGACCCCATGGACTGTACCCTGACAGGCTCTTCTGTGCATGAGATTCTCCATGCAAGAATACTGGAGTGGATTGCCCTGCTCCAGAGGATCTTCCTGACCTAGAGATTGAACCCATGTCTCCTGGGGCTCCTGCATTGCAGGCAAATTCATTACCACTGAGCCATTAGGGAAGACACCCCCAGTAAAATGCCACAAAAGAAATTATAATTTCCTACCACAATTATAAATATCTTGGATGTTATAATACAGTAAGAAGGTAAATTCATGATGTCAAATTAAATAAGTTAAAATATATATTAGTATTTAAGGAATTAAAAAAAAATCAAGCCAATGTTTGACCTCTGTTAGTTTAACATGAACTCTTGAATGTCCATGATTATTATATCAATAAGGATTTTCCTCTAGGAAAAATTGTGACATGCTGAATAAATTATTAATCCATTTAACCTTAGAAAATACTGTATATTTAAAGATTCTTACACATATATCACTGCATTGAAAAACTTATCATGTACTCATTTTGTAAGCATCTCCTTATGTAACATTGTTTTATTTATAACAGAAAACTGAAAGGTTGAAGAGTAAGCTGACTGTTTAAAGGATAAAAAGTAATTTTTTCACAAGGGACACATGTAAAAATTGACATAATATATGCAGATTTTTTAATCTATATATATTTGAGCCAGTTGAAATTTTTTTTAATCTCCCTATATTTTTTACACCTATCAAAATATGTTCAGGCTAGAAATGAGTACTGTAAACTTTGAAATTTATTATTCCTTTGAAAATGATCAAAATAATTGTGGTATGGTAAAATATTCTGATTGACACAGTTTGGAGCAGGAATAATTCTCCAGAGTACAGCTCTTGGCATGATAGTTTATCATGACATGGAGACTTTTGAATGTAAAAACTTTTATTAAAAAATCACTAAGAAGGAATAATGTTCTTAATACATTTATTAATTTTTCATTAATAAATGTATTAAAAGTAACTGTCTAAAATAATCAGATTGGTATGTTGTAAACCTAATTTTTATTTCTTTTGTGTATGTTATTCTTAGATAATGTTTTCTCTAGTTTATAAAAGTTTGTTATTTTTATAATATATACTATATGTGCTAAAGGGAAATTAGAATATAGAAAATGAACAAAATACCACTTTGTCAACCAAGGATAATAATCATGTGATATATTAGTGCATAACCTGTGTCTTATTTACACATCATATCTAATATTTATTATTAGCAGGGTAAGGAAGAGACTACAAGGAAATTAAACTGAGACAAGAAAAATTGGAAACTTCTACAATATATTAGCATTATAGAAAACTTTGGAACTGAGTTAGCTTGGAAGATAAAAGAAGTGAGAAATAATAGTACTAAGAAGATGTAGAAAATTGAATCTGCACCCTGATGTATGACAAGCATGCAAATCATTAGTCATTGCTTGTGCTTCTGCACAGACGATGATAAGGTTGGTTGAGACTAGGAATACAGCAAAAGTTGGGTGACAAAGTTTTAAACTGGGGACATTTGAGTTCTATATATAGAAGTTCACAAAA
Organism: Aepyceros melampus; assembly: GCA_006408695.1. Lineage (NCBI taxonomy): Eukaryota > Metazoa > Chordata > Mammalia > Artiodactyla > Bovidae > Aepyceros > Aepyceros melampus. The sequence continues at coordinate 101,594 of SJXQ01010442.1, forward strand.
TTGTGTTAACATCAAAGTTTGAAATGTGAGAGTGTACCAAAGCACAAAGAAATTTTAGTTATATGAAAAGCCAGTTGCAGTAAGGAAATATAGAATTTTGTAACTCTTATGTTTCTAATTCTGATAACATAATTGACCCTAAACCTGAAAAAAAAAAAAAAAACACATAAAAAAAAAAAACACTGATATTCTCACAAAAATTTGACCAAAGCTATGCAAATGCAGAGACCCAGAGAAAAATGTGTTACACTGTAACTAGTTTTGCTGTGAGAACTAGATATACTAAAATACATAGGCTTGGATTTGCCTAGCCTTATGCAGCACATGGGATAGTAAACCAGTACCAGGGCTTTCACAAGCTAGGGATCACAGAAAATTCCTGAACCATAAGCTGACACTCTGATGGTAAAAATAAATCAGAGTAAATTAATTCCATCCCATACCAACAGAAATTGTGAATAAATTTATTAGATTTCAGATTGAATAGATTAAAAGAAAAACCAATGATTAAGAATTAAAAACAGCAATGTTTTGCATTGTTTAAACTCATCACAGAAACCTATACTACTAGTAAGTCCAAAACACACATAGGCAAAGAATAAAATGTGTCCGATTGCTAGCTCCTTTAGGAGAATTTCAGAAGCAAATTTTAATCTTTTTGGTAGTTGTGTTCATGCTGCTGGCTGCTGCTGCTAGATCACTTCAGTCGTGACCCCACAGAGGCAGCCCACCAGGCTCCCCCGTCCCCGGGAGTCTCCAGGCAAGAACACTGGAATGGATTGCCATTTCCTTCTCCAATGAATGAAAGTGAAAAGTGAAAGTGAAGTCGCTCAGTCGTGTCCAACTCTTCGCGACCCCATGGACTGCAGCCCACCAGGCTCCTCTGTCCATGGGATTTTCCAGGTAAGAGTACTGGAATGGGGTGCCATTGCCTTCTCCAAACTAATCCATAAAATGCACACAAATGATTTTCTAAGGAAAATTAACATTTTCCATTCAAAAATATTTAAATACACAAGAAAATAAACTTTCACCATTAAGGAAAGAGGCAAACTAAAATGCATAAAAAATATCCACAAGACTTCAGTTACTAAAAATAGAATTGTTAGATTATAAATTTCCTTTAAAAAATTAAACATCAATATATCTTTGGGATATTAAAAAATGATCTAGCAAGTTTGCAAAATTTGGGCTCATAAAAGATCTGTCTTGCCAGTTTTCCCAGAGCACAGAATGCCTCATTCCTGATTTCCACCATGAATCCTTCCAGGGGTGTTGAAGGTCAGGAGCAGTGCATGATTTAATCCTTGTTGGGGTGTATGGCAAGTGCCAATTTTTGTCAACACAAGAAATATGAAGATAAATCTACATCTAAATGTTTCACAGGGAAATTTAAAGGCCCAGAGAAAAGATCTTTTTCTTAGGGCTAGAAAAAAAATCAAATCATCCTTAATATATTGAAATGACTTTCTAACTTAAAAATTTGAAGGTAAAACACTCATATGCCAGTCTAGAATTCCCAACTAAGCAAAATGTGCATCAACCTAGGACTAAGTAAAAAAACTTTTAGACAAATCAAATGACACCAGCAGAAGCCCACTAAAGAAACTCTAAGAAATATACATCAAAGAGGGAGAGGTTCTGAAATAAAAGAATGGATAAAAGTCAAAATATGTTAAAATACATGGATAAATCTTAATAAAACTAGTTTGGTGTTAAACCTAAAACACATTTTAAATAGATAACATCATATGATGTAAGTTGGGAGGAGAATTAACAGAACTAAATGTTTAAAGATTCCTGCATTGAGAAGAAGATAACCTATATATGACCTTGAAACTTAACAAGGTAGTCACACATTCTGTATTGTTCTACTACCTCCATGAAAAATGTAGGAAGAACATCAAGTAATTTAAAAAACAAAAGAAAGGAAAAATAAATACAAACAGGATAAAATGAGACATAGTAGATGCAAGAAATAGAAAAAAAGAAAATAAAAAATACTTTAAAACTACATTTTAGTTCCAGTGCTTCAGGTTCAGCTTCACTGGCAGGTTGTGTTCAAAGGTAATTAAGAATGCATTATTTTATCAGAGATCAATACCTGTGAAAAGAAATAAGGAGGCAGGATTAAGAAGAGAATGAGGAAGAAATGAGATATGAACCCACAAATCTCAGAAAACAGAGTTTCATGTTGTCGTGTGAATGTGGCTTATCAGATTTGTCCTGATGCCACATTTTCTTAGCCTGCCTTGCATTTGATGACTGCATTAGCTGAGGAAAGCTACAACAGAACTCACCTACTGACCATGTGCAGAGAGTGTTTCCTTTAAGGCGAATTGGATGGTGAATCTTCGTGTATAATGTAGGTGAATGTGAAGTCTTTGATTCATGCTTTTCTTCTCACAGATCTTAAAATATCCACTTCATTTATTTTGAATATTATCAGTCTTTAATATTATAAATCTTTTTAGTTTTAGATCTTCTAGTCTATGCAGTAATATTTGTTGTATGCTTTATTTTTTCCCCTGATGAGCAATTATGTTAAGAATTTTTTTTCTTGGAAATATTATTAGTATATCTTTGTAAGGAGTTTATTCAAAAGTGTTCCTATTTGTGTTTGTGTTGTTTATAGTTTTAAGTTTTTTGACATATAAGAGCTCTTCATATATTCTAGACATGAATCTTTTATCAAATATATGTTTTACCATATTTTACTTCATTTTGTGTTTCATTCATTTTCTTGACAGTTTCATTTAAAGATTCAAATGTTTTAGGTATATGAAAAGGTGCTCAATATCACTATTTATCAAGGAAATGTAAATCAAAACTACAGGGTCCTATCACCTCACTGCCTTTAGGATGTTTATTTTTAAAAAAAAATTAAAATAACAAATGCTGATGAAGGTCTGGAGAAAAAGGAGCCCTTGAACACTACAAGTAGGATTGGAAACTATCAAGTATGGCACAGTAATGGAAAACAGTATGACAGTTCCATTACCAAATTAAAAACACATTGTCATATGATCCAATAACCCCACTTCTGGCGATATATATCCAAAGGAAATGAAATGACGGTCTTGAAAAAGATATCAGTATTCTTGAGTTCATTACAGCATTGTTTACAATGGTCATTATAGAATACATCCTAAAATCTAATCACTGGTGGAATAAGTTAGAAAGATAGAGAAAGAAATGGCAAACTACTCCAGTATCCTTACCTGGAGAATCCCATGCACAGAGGTGTCTGATGGGCTGTAGTTCATGGAGTTGCAAAGAGTTGGGCATGACTGAGTGATCAACAAGGACAAGGAAGTTAGAAAGATATATGTATATTTGTTATATATTTGTAATATTTTTTCTCCATTTGTGTAGTTTAAAAATTATAACAACAAAGCTAGAAAATGAAGAGCTAAATTCAAGTCCATATCTATCTGGACCCGTATCAATTATATTTTTTTCTTCTATGCAGTTAGTAAAACAATGTTTTCATGATTCTTTTAGTTTTCTAAGAATGTTTATTTTTTATTGAAAACATGACGATGTTTTCCAAAACAAGTAACAAAGGTGCAAACACACACAGTAACTTTTCAAAAAAACATTATGGTTTTTCAAACCACTTACTTTCCAAACCTTAACAATAAATTAGTAGCCTTAACTATTTATCAAACTTTATAGAAAATATTTATTTTTAATATAAAATATATCATAGGAAATCAGCATAAATGTTATCACTATAAATTCTAAATACTTGAAAAATTTCTATACAATTCCTCAATAATCCCTTATGTTTGAAAATGGTTAAAATTTAATTCAACATCAATTATTAAACACCGACTAAATCAAGGCACTGCAATGGAATAGAACCTTGCTAGCTCTTCTATGCAGAGAAGGCAATGGCACCCCACTCCACTACTCTTGCCTGGAAAATCCCATGGATGGAGGAGCCTGGTGGGCTGCAGTCCATGGGGTCACTAAGAGTCGGACACGACTGAGCAACGTCACTTTCACTTTTCACTTTCATGCATTGGAGAAGGAAATGGCAACCCACTCCACTGTTGTTGCCTGGAGAATCCCAGGGACTGGGGAGCCTGGTGGGTTTCAGTCTATGGGATTACACAGAGTCAGACACAACTGAAGCGACTTAGCAGCAGCTATTCTAGGATAGCTGCTGTTATTATAAGCCTTCCCTTTCAGAAAAGTCTCTCATATTACTTAAAAACAGCCCTTTATAGTCTATTCCTAATTTATGGCTTTAGAATAAAATATTTTTGAAACACATGAATTCATGGGGAGTTTTTTTTTTTTTTAATGTCAATGAAATGCCCTTTTCTCATGCTTGAACAAGTCAAAATTGGCTGAAATTATTCTCTTCAAACTTTCTGAAACATTTTAATCTAAATTCTAAGAACAATCAATAGGTTTCCATTGTAAGTGTGAGAATATCATAAATGTCAGGGTGGAAAATTTTCAAAATTGATTTTATAGCCAGCTTTTTCACTATAAGGAAATTATGCTAAATTTTAGAAAATAAATTTTATTGTAAGCTTTATTTTATTCAAAGTTCTGTTGAATTTCACTTTTAAAGCCTGAAATTTACTGTTACAAGCAATGATATACATATACTTGCTTAGGAAATTTATATATACACCAATTTACCAAACATGTGAGAACCTGGTTATATCAAAGCCACTTTATTACATAAAATGCTGCTTTTATACATTTATGATTAAAATAATTGAGAAATAATTGTGCTTGGTTCTACTTTCTTTCATTGTAAGGATTTACATGCATTTGATATTTTCACATTCATGTATTTAGGTAAGTTTTCTCTCATATGATCACAAGTCCAAAATAAGAAAATCTCATTTATGAAAAGAAAAATAAAATCCTATATGGTGATGAAAATCATCTTTTAACAGCATGAATGACAATTAAAATAAAAATATACAATAATGCCCTGTTCTCAGCAATATAAATAGGGTGTTAAAACATCAAATCATGTGGTTTTGTGCATTTTTATATTGCAAGATGCAGCAAACCCTACCTCTCTTCTCTGTTCTTTCTAGAGGATACACTTATTCATGAATCTAAGAGTAGGAAGTTCTATTATTTGCATACAACCGCTCTTCTCTTTAGCTCTTGAGGTAACTAAGGCAAAGTGTAATTCAAGCATAGACTATCAAATTATAGTGCAAAGTGGTCTGTTTTAATCAATTTTGTTTGTCCCAGCTTTATAACATGGAAAAAATAAACTGTGTTGTGATATTTGATAATAATTTTTCAACGTAACTTTGTGCTCAGTTGTGTCTGACGGTGATCTCATGGACTATAGTTCGTGAGGCTCCACTATACATGGCATTTTCCAGGCAAGTTTACTGGAGCAGGTTGTCATTTCCGACTTTAGGGGATCTTCCTAATCTAGGGATAGAACCCACATATCATACATATCTTGCATTAGTAAACAGATTATTTACCACTGAATCCCAGGGAAGCCAAACAGTGTCGCAAAATGATACACCAACAAACTTAAATTCTTCTACATTTTGATGCACTTACCAAGGATAGAATGTTTGATGTTGTTTTCCTTATAGGAATGGAAACAACATATATATCCATTGAATAATAATTTATTTCTGGAAATAAATCTTACAGAAACATTATCAGAAATATGCCTAGGAAAAAATAGAAACATATTCAATGCACTCATGTTGTTATTTCCAAAAAACAGATACAGCTACAGGTTTGATCATGACAATGCTATGTAGTTAATATAGTAAATGATAAAGATTATTACATGGACTGAAAATGGGAGAAATGTCTATTCAGACTCTCTCCCCATTTCTTTAGTCAGATATTTTGCAAATGGAGTCATTTGATTTATTCATATAATTTTGATATTATATGATATATCATTTATCAGATATAAAATTTCAAATATTTTCTCCCATTGTGTAGGCTGTCTTTGTTGCATTGATGATTTCTTTACTGTGTAAGAGCTTCTTAGTTTGGTACAGTTTAATTTTTTTATTTTTTATTTTGTTGCCTTTGACTAAGGAGACAATGCCAAAAAATTTGCTAGTGCAATGTCAAAGAACACACTCTCAAAGTTTCTTCCAGGAATTTTATGATTTGGAGTCTCAAATTTAAGACTTTAATCCATTTTGAGTTTATATTTGTATATGGTGTAAGAACAGGCACTAGTTTTATTTATTTTTGCATGCAGTTGTCCAGTTTTCCCTACACTATTAAAAAGCCTGTCTTTCCCCATTGTTTATTTTGTCTCCTTTGTGATAGATTAGTTGACCATATAAAACTGGATTTATTTCTGAGTGTTTTATTCTGTTTCACTGATCTTTGTGTCTGTTTTTATGTCAGTTCAGTTCAGTCACTCAGTCGTGTCTGACTCTTCTCGAGCCCATGGACCACAGCACTCCAGGCCTCCTTGTCCATCACCAACTCCCAGAGTTTACTACAACTCATCTTCATTGAGTCAGTGGTGCCTTGAACTTTCCCAGAATCAGGATCTTTTCAAATGAGTCAACTCTTCACATCAGGTGGCCAAAGTATTGCAGTTTCAGCTTTAACATCAGTCCTTCCAATGAACATCCAGGACTAATCTCCTTCAGGATGGCCTGTTTGGATCTACTTGCTGTCCAAGGTACTCTAAAGAGTATTCTCCAACAACACAGTTCAAAAGCATCAATTAGATGCCCAGCTTTTTTTATAGTCCAACTCTCACATCCATATATGAAAATGGGAAAAAAAAAAATAGCCTTGACAAGAGGGACTTTTGTTGGCAAAGTAACATCTCTGCTTTTTTTTTTTAACTTATTTATTTTAATTAGAGGCTAATTAATTTACAATATTGAATTGGTTTTGCCATACATCAAAATGAATCTGCCATGGGTGTACATGTGTTCCCAATCCTGAACCCCCCTCCCACCTCCTTCCCCATACCATCCCTCTAGGTCATCCCAGTGCACCAGTCCCAAGCATCCAGTATCCTGCATCGAACATAGCCTGGTGATTAATTTCTTATATGATATTATACATGTTTCAATGCCATTTTCCCAAATCATCCCACCCTCTCCCTCTCCCAGAGTCCAAAAGACTATTCTATACATCTGTGTCTCTTTTGCTGTCTCGCATACAGGATTATCATTACCATCATTCTAGATTTCATATATATGTGTTAGTATACTGTACTGGTGTTTTGCTTTCTGGCTAACTTCACTCTGTATAATAGGCTCCAGTGTCATCCACCTCATTAGAACTGATTCAAATGTATTCTTTTTAATAGCTGAGTAATACTCCATTGTGTATATGTACCACAGCTTTCTTATCCATTCATCTGCTGATGGACATCTAGATTGCTTCCATGTCCTGGCTATTATAAACAGTGCTGAGATGAACATTGGGGTACACGTGTTTCTTTCAATTCTGGTTTCCTCGGTGTGTATGCCCAGCATTGGGATTGCTGGATCATAAGGCAGTTCTATTTTGAGTTTTTTTTAAAGGAATCTCCACTTGTTCTCCATAATGGCTGTACTAGTTTGCATTCCCACCAGCAGTGTAAGAGGGTTCTCTTTTCTCCACACCATCTCCAGCATTTATTGCTTGTAGACTTTCGGATCACAGCCATTCTGACTGACATGAAATGGTAGCTTATTGTGGTTTTGATTTGCATTTCTGTGATAATGAGTGATATACACCATCTTTTCATGTTTTTGTTAGCCATCCGTATGTCTTCTTTGGAGAAATGTCTATTTAGTTCTTTGGCCCATTTTTTGATTGGTCATTTAGTTTTCTGAAATTGAGCTGCATAAGCTTCTTGTATATTTTTGAGATTAGTTGTTTTTCAGTTGCTTCATTTGCTATTATTTTCTCCCATTCCGAAGGCTGTCTTTTCACCTTGCTTATAGTTTCTTCAGTTGCGCAGACTCTTTTAACTTTAATTAGGTCCCATTTTTTTATTTTTGCTTTTATTTCCAGTATTCTGGGAGGTAGGTCATCGTGGATCCTGCTGTGATCTTTGTCGGAGAGTGTTTTGCCTATGTTCTCCTTTAAGAGTTTTATAGTTTCTGGTCTTACGTTTAGATCTTTAATCCATTTTGAGTTTATTTTTGTGTATGGTGTTAGAAAATGTTCTACTTTCATTCTTTTACAAGTGGTTGACCAGTTTTCCCAGCACTACTTGTTAAATAGATTGTCTTTTCTGCATTGTGTATTCTTGCCTTCTTTGTCAAAGATAAGTTGCCCATAGGTGTGTGGGTTTATCTCTGGGCTTTCTATTTTGCTCCAATGATCTATATTTCTGTCTTTGTGCCAGTACCATACTGTCTTGATTACTTTGGCTTTGTAGTAGGACCTGAAGTCAGACAGGTTGATTCCTCCAGTTTCATTCTTCTTTCTTAAGATTGCTTTGGCTATTCAAGGTTTTTTGTATTTCCATACAAAATGTGAAATTGTTTGTTCTAGCTCTGTGAAAAATATTGTTGGTAGCTTGATAAGGATTGCATTGAATCTATAGATTGCATTGGGTAATATACTATTTTCACTATATTGATTCTTCCAATCCATGAACATGGTATATTTCTCCATTTATTAGTGTCCTTTTTGATTTCTTTCATCAGTGTTTTATAGTTTTCTATATATAGGTCTTTAGTTTCTTTAGGTAGATATATTCCTAAGTATTTTATTCTTTTTGTTGCAATGGTGAATGGAATTGTTTCCTTAATTTCTCTATTTTCTCATTATTAATGTATAGGAATGCAGGGGATTCCTGTGTGTTAATTTTATATCCTGAAACATTACTATATTCACTGATTAGCTCTAGTAATTTTCTGGGGAGTCCTTAGGGTTTTCTATGTAGAGGATAATGTCATCTGCAAACAGTGAGAGCTTTACTTCTTCTTTTCCAATCTGGATTCCTTTTATGTCTTTTTCTGCTCTGATCACTGTGGCCCAAACTTCCAAAACTGTGTTGAATCATAGTAGTGAAAGTGGACATCCTTGTCTTGTTCCTGACTTTAGGGGAAATGCTTTCAAATTTTTACCACTGAAGATAATGTTTGCTGTGAGTTTGTCATATATAGCTTTTATTCTGTTGAGGTATGTTCCTTCTATTCCTGTTTTATGGAGAGTTTTTATCATAAATGGATGATTGTTGAAGGCCTTCTCTGCATCTATTGAGATAATCATATGGCTTTTATTTTTCAATTTGTTAATGTGGTGAATTACATTGATTGATTTGAGGATATTGAAGAATCTTTGCATCCCTGGGATAAAGCCCACTTCGTCATGGTGTATGGTTTTTTTTAATGTGTTGCTTGCTTCTGATTGCTAGAATTTTTGTTAAGGATTTTTGCATCTATGTTCATCAGTGATACTGTCATTTTCTTCTTTTTGTGGCATCTTTGTCAGGTTTTGGTATTAGGGTGATTGTGGCCTCATAGAATGAGTTTGGAAGTTGACCTTCTTCTGCAATTTTCTGGAAGAGTTTGAGTAGGTTAACTCTTCTCTAAATATTTGGTAGAATTCAGCTGTGAAGCCATCTGGACCTGGGTTTTTGTTGCTGGAAGATTTCTGATTAGTTTCCATTTCCGTGCTTGTAATGAGTCTGTTAAGATTTTCTATTTCTTCCTGGTTCAGTTTTGGAAAGTTGTACTTTTCTAAGAATTTGTCCATTTCTTCCACGTTGTCCATTTTATTGGCATATAATTGCTGATAGTAGTCTCTTATGATCCTTTGTATTTCTGTGTTGTCTGTTGTGATCTCTACATTTTCATTTCTAATTTTATTGATTTAATTTTTCTCCCTTTGTTTCTTGATGAGTCTGGCTAATGGTTTGTCAATTTTACTTATCCTTTCAAAGAACCAGCTTTTGGCTTTTTTGATTTTTGCTATGGTCTCTTTTGTTTCTTTTACATTTATTTCTGCCCTAATTTTTAAAATTTATTTCCTTCTACTAACACTGGGGTTCTTCATTTCTTCCTTTTCTTGCTGCTTTAGGTTTAGAGTTAGGTTATTTATTTGACTTTTTTCTTGTTTCTTGAAGTATGCCTGTATTGCTATGAATTTTCTCCTTAGCACTGCTTTTACAGTGTCTCACAGGTTTTGGGTTGTTGTGTTTTCATTTTCATTGTTTTCTATGCATATTTTGACTTCTTTTCTGATTTCTTCTGTGATTTTTTGGTTATTCAGAAGCATGTTGTTCAGCCTCCATATGTTGGAGTTTTTAATAGTTTTTCTCCTGTAATTGAGATCTAATCTTAATGCATTATGGTCAGAAAAGATGCTTGGAATGATTTAAATTTTTTGAATTTACCAAGGCTAGATTTCTGGCCCAGGATGTGATCTATCTTGGAGAAGGCTCCATGTGCACTTGAGAAAAAGGTGAAATTCATTGTTTTGGGTGAAATTTCCTATAGATATCAATTATGTCTAACTGGTCTATTGTATCATTTAAAGTTTCTGTTTCTTTGTTAATTTCTGTTTAGTTGATGTATCCATAGGTGTGAGTGGGGTATGAAAGTCTCCCACTATTATTGTGTTACTGTTAATTTCCCCTTTCATACTTGTTAGCATCTGTCTACATATTGAGGTGCTCCTTTGTTGGGTGAATATATATTTATAATTTTAATATCTTCTTCTTGGATTGATTCTTTGATCATTATGTAGTGTCCTTCTTTGTCTCTTTTCATAGCCTTTGTTTTAAAGTCTGTTTTAACTGATATGAGTGTTGCTACTCCTGCTTTCTTTTGGTCTCTATTTGCGTGGAATATCTTTTTTCAGACCTTCACTTTCAGTCTGTATGTGTCCCTTGTTTTCAGGTGGGTCTCTTGTAGACAATATGTATAGGGATCTTGTTTTTGTATCCATTTCAGCCAGTTTTGGTCTTTTGGTTGGGGCATTCAATCCATTTACATTTAAGATAATTATTGATAAGTATGATCCCATTGCCATTTACTTTATTGTTTTAGGTTCGATTTTATACACCCTTTTTGTGTTTCTTGTCTGCAGAATATCCTTTAGCATTTGTTGGAGGGCTGGTTAGGTGGTGCTGAATTCTCTCAGCTTTTGATTGTCTGTGAAGCTGTTGATTTCTCCTTCATGTTTGAATGAGATCCTTGCTGGGTACAGTAATCTGGGCTGTAGGTTATTTTCTTTCATCACCTTAAATATGTCTTTCCATTCCCTCCTGGCCTAAAGAGTTTCTATTGAGAGATCAGCTGTTATCCTTATGGGAATTCCATTGTGTGTTATTTGTTGTTTTTCCCTTGCTGCTTTTACTATTTATTCTTTGTGTTTGATCTCTGTCAATTTGATTAATATGTATCTTGGTGTGTTTCACCTTGAGTTTATCCTGTTTGGGACTGTCTGGGTTTCTTGGACTTTGGTGATTATTTCCTTCCCCATTTTAGGGAAGTTTTCAACTATTATCTCCTCAAGTATTTTCTTATGGTCTTTCTTTTTGTCTTTTTCTTCTGGAACTCCTATGATTCAAATGAAGCATTTATTGTCATAGAGGTCTCTGAGATTATCCTCATTTCTTTCAATTCATTTTTTTTTCTTTTTTCCTCTCTGATTCATTTATTTCTACCATTCTATCTTCTCTTCACTAATCCTATCTTCTACTTCCATTATTCTACTATTTGTTGCCTCCAAAGTGTTTTTGATCTCATTTATTGACTTTTTTTTTTTTTCCCCTAGAGGTCCTTGTTAAACCTTTCTTGCATCTTCCCAATCCATGTTTCCAGGCTATTTATCTGTGATTCCATTTTTATTTCAAAATTTTGGATCATTTTTACTATCATTATTTGGAATTATTTATCAGGTAGATTCCCTGTCTCTTCCTCTTTTCTTTGGTTTGGTGGGCACTTATTCTGTTCCTTTACCTGTTGGGTATTCCTCTGTCTCTTCATCTTGTTTATATTGCTGCATTTGGGGTGGTCTTTCTGTATTCTGGCAGTTTGTGCAGTTCTCTTTATTGTGAAGTTTCCTTGCTGTGAGTGGGGTTGTATCAGTGGCTTGTCAAGGTTTCTTGCTTAGGGAAGCTTGTGTCAGTGTTCTGGTCAGTGGAGCTGGATTTCTTCTCTCTGGAGTGCAGTGACGTGTCCAGTAATGAGTTGAGATGTCAACGATTTTGGAGTGACTTTGGACAGCCTGTATATTGAAGCTCAGGGCTGTGTTCCTGTGTTGCTGGAGAGTTTGGACGGTATGTCTTGCTCTTGAACTTGTTGGCCTTTGGGTGGTGCTTGCGTTCCGTGTAGGTATGGAGGCATTTGATGAGCTCCTTACCGATTAATGTTCCCCGGAGTCAGGAGTTCTCTGATGTTCTCAGGATTTGGACTTAAGCCTTCTGCTTCTGGTTTTCAGTATTATTCTTACAGTAGTCTCAAGACTTCTATACAGCACTGTTCATAAAACATCTCTTTTTGAAGATAAGGGGCTGCTTTCTGGGTGCCTGATGTCTTCTGCCAGCTTCCTAAAGTTGTTTTGTGGAATTTACTCAGGGTTTAAATGTTCATTTGATGAATTTGTGAGGGAGAAAGTGGTCTCTCTGCCCTATTCCTCTGCCATCTTAGGACTGCTTCCCATCTTTGCTTTATAATATGCTGTCTATAATAGGCTGGTCTAACTTTCCATCCAAGGAGTGAGCGTCTTCTAATTTCATGCCTGCAGTCACCATCTGCAGTGATTCTGGAGCCCAGAAAAATAAAGTCAGCCATTGTTTCCTCATCTATTTGCCATGAAGAGATGGGACCAGATGTCATGATTTTGTTTTCTGAATGTTGAGTTTAAGCCAACTTTTTCATTCTCTTCTTTCATTTTCATCAAGAGGCTCTTTAGTTCTTCTTCACTTTCTGCCATAAGAGTGGTGTCATTTGTGTATCTGAAGTTATTGATATTTCTCCTGGAAATCTTGATTCCAGCTTATGCTTCCTCCAGCCCAGCATTTCACATGATGTCAGGCTTCAGCAATACATGAACCGTGAACTTCCAGATTTTCAAGCTGGCTTTAGAAAAGGCAGAGGAGCCAGAGATCAAATTGCCAACATCTGCTGGATCATTGGAAAAGCAAGAGAGTTCCAGAAAAACATCTATTTCTGCTTTATTGACCATGCCAAAGCCTTTGACTGTGTGGATCACAATAAACTGTGGAAAATTCTGAGAGAGATGGGAATACCAGACCACCTGACCTGCCTCTTGAAAAATCTGTATGCAGGTCAGGAAGCAACAGTTAGAACTGGACATGGAACAACAGACTGGTTCCAAATAGGAAAAAGAGTACATCAAGGCTGTATATTATCACCCTGCTTACTTAATTTATATGCAGGATACATCATGAGAAACGCTGGGCTGGAGGAAGCACAAACTGGAATCAAGATTGCTGGGAGAAATATCAATAACCTCAGATATGCACTTGACACCACCCTTACGGCAGAAAGTGAAGAGGAACTAAAGAGCCTCTTGATGAAGGTGAAAGAGGAGAATGAAAAAGTTGGCTTAAACTCAACATTCAGAAAACGAAGATCATGGTATCCAGTCCATCAGTTCAGTTCAGTTCAGTTCAGTCACTCAGTCGTGTCTGACTCTTTCCAACCCCATGAATCGCAGTATGCCAGGCCTCCCTGTCCATCACCAACTCCCAGAGTACACTCAGACTCATGTCCATTGAGTCCGTGATGCCATCCAGCCATCTCATCCTCTGTCATCCCCTTCTCCTCCTGCCCCCAATCCCTCCCAGCATCAGGGTCTTTTCCAATGATTCAACTCTTCGCATAAGGTGGCCAAAATACTGGAGCTTCAGTTTTAGCATCATTCCTTCCAAAGAAATCCCAGGGTTGATCTCCTTCAGAATGGACTGGTTGGTCTCCTGGCAGTCCAAGGGACTCTCAAGAGTCTTCTCCAACACCACACTTCAAAAGCATCAATTCTTCGGCTCTCAGCCTTCTTCACAGTCCAACTCTCACATCCATACATGACCACAGGAAAAACCATAGCCTTGACTAGATGAACCTTAGTCGGCAAAGTAATGTCTCTGCTTTTGAATATACTATCTAGGTTAGTCATAACTTTTCTTCCAAGGAGTAAGCGACTTTTAATTTCATGGCTGCAGTCACCATCTGCAGTGATTTTGGAGCCCAAAAAAACAAAGTCTGACACTGTTTCTACTGTTTCCCCATCTATTTCCCATGAAGTGATGGGACCAGATGCCATGATCTTCATTTTCTGAATGTTGAGGTTTAAGCCAACTTTTTCACTCTCCTCTCTCACTTTCAACAAGAGACTTTTTAGCTCCTCTTCACTTTCTGCCATAAGGTTGATGACATCTGCATATCTGAGGTTATTGATATTTCTCCCAGCAATCTTGATTCCAGTTTGTGTTTCTTCTAGTCCAGCGTGTATCATGATGTACTCTGCATATAAGTTAAATAAGCAGAGTGAGAATATACAGCCTTGACGTACTCCTTTTCCTATTTGGAACCAGTCTGTTGTTTCATGTCCAGTTCTAACTGTTGCTTCCTGACCTGCACACAGATTTCTCAAGAGGCAGGTCAGCTGGTCTGGTATTCCCATCTCTTTCAAAATTTTCCACAGTTTATTTAGATTCAGTCCATCACTTCATGGGAAATAGATGGGGAAACAGTGGAAACAGTATCAGACCTTATTTTTCTGGGCTCCAAAATCACTGCAGATGGTGACTGCAGCCATGAAATTAAAAGATGCTTACTCCTTGGAAGAAAAGTTATGACTAAACTAGATAGCATATTCAAAAGCAGAGACATTACTTTGCCAACTAAGGTCCAATCTGGTCAAGGCTATGGTTTTTCCTGTGGTCATGTATGGATATGAGAGTTGGACTGTGAATAAGGCTGAATGCTGAAAAATTGATGCTTTTGAACTGTGGTGCTGGAGAAGACTCTCGAGAGTCCCTTGGACTGCAAAGAGATCCAACCTGTCCATTCTGAAGGAGATCAACCCTGGGATTTCTTTGGAGGGAAAAATGCTGAAGCTGAAACTCCAGTACTTTGGCCACCTCAGGCGAAGAGTTGACTCATTGGAAAAGACCCTGAGCTGGGAGGGATTGGGGGCAGGAGGAGAAGGGGATGACCGAGGATGAGCTGGCTGGAAGGCATCACAGACCCGATGAACAAGAGTCTGAGTGAACTCCAGGAGATGGTGATGGACAGGGAGGCCTGGCATGCTGTGATTCATGGAGTTGCAAAGAGTTGGACATGATTGAGAGACTGAACTGAACTGAATCATACGGTTTCTTACCGTATCTTTGTACTCTAGTTTGAAAATTAGTATGGTTCCTACATTTTTGTTCTTCCTTCTCAAAATTATTTTGGCTTTCTGGAATTCTTTGTGTTGATATACCAGTTTTAGAGCTATTTGTTTTACTTTGATGGAAAATATCATTTACATTTTAGTAGTGCTTGCAATGAATCTGTAGACAAGTTTGGATATTATGCACATCTTAACATTATTTTTTCCAATCTATGAGCACAGTCTTTTCATTTATTTGTATCACCTTCAAATTATCTCACTAATGTCTTATAGTTTTCAGAATTCATGTGTTTTACCTCCTTGGTTAGATATATTTCTAGCTTTTTTCTTTGATGTATTAAAAATAGGATTGTTTTCTTAATCTTGTGAAAGATTGCTATTACAGTATAAAATGCTAGAGATATTTTAAATTAATTTTATATCTTGCAGCTTTACTAAATTAGTTCTTAGCTGTAATAGCAATTTTCTTTCTTTCTTTCTTTGGTTGAAACTATATGTTTTCTCTCTATGTTGCCATATCATTCCAAAACAGTGACAGTTTTAATTATTCATTCTAATTTGGATAACTTTTATTTATCTTTTTTGCCTTTTTGTTGTGGTTAGGATTCCCAAACTTATGTTGAACAAAAGTGGTGAGAGTGGTATCTTTGTTTTGTTCTTCATTAAAGAGAAAAATTTTAATCTCTTCACCATTGAATATGGTTTATTGTTGTTGTTGTTTTAAATTTATTTATTTTAATTGGATGTTAATTACTTTACAATATTGTTTTGTTTTTGCCATACATCAACATGAATTCACCACAGGATACACGTGTTCCCAATCCTGAACCCTTCTCCCACTTCCCTCCCCATACCATCCCTCTGGGTCATCTCAGTGCACCAGCCCTGAGGAGCCTATATCCTGCATTGAACCTGGACTGGTGATTCATTTCTTATATGATATTATACATGTTTCAATGCCATTTTCCCAAATCATCCTGCCCTCTCTCTCTCCCACAGACTCCAAAAGACTGTTCTTTACATCTGTGTCTCTTTTGCTGTCTCACATACAGGGTTATCATTACCATGTTTCTAAATTCCATATATATATGTGTTGCTATACTGTATTGGTGGTTTTCTTTCTGGCTTACTTCACTCTGTATAATTGGCTACAGTTTCATCCACCTCATTAGAACTGATTCAAATGTATTCTTTTTAATGGCTGAGTAATACTCCATTGTGTATATGTACCACAGCTTTCTTATCCATTCATCTGCTGATGGACATCTAGGTTGCTTCCATGTCCTGGCTATTATAAACAGTGCTGAGATGAACATTGGGGTACAGGTGTCTCTTTCAATTCTGGTTTCCTCGGTGTGTATGCCCAGCAGAGGATTTCTGGGTCATAAGGCAGTTTTATTTGCAGTTTTTAAAGGAATCTCCACATTGTTCTCCATAGTGGCTGTACTAGTTTGCATTCCCACCAAGAGTGTAAGAGGGTTCCATTTTCTTTTCACCCCTTTTTCCCTTTTTTACACCCTCTCCAGCATTTATTGTTTGTAGATTTTTGGATCGAAGATGGTTTAAGTTTTGGATTTTTCATACATGGCTGTTATTAGGTTGTATATGGCTTTTATTATAATTTCTGTATGCATTTTGTTGAAATATTTTTTGATAATGGATGTCAAGCTTTGATAAATATTTTTTGTGTATCTATTGAGATGATTATATGATTTTATCTTGTTAATTTGGTATATTCCACTAAGAGTAGTTGGCTGCCACGACCTATGCACTACGTGTGGCCGAGAGGAGCTACCCCACATCCGAGGTCAGAGGCAGCGGCCGGGAGATCCAACCTGCATCCGAGGCCAGGGGCGGAGAATGGGAGGAACAACCCAACATCCAAGGAGATGTGGCTGTGCAGCACAGTGGGGACTAGAGGAGCTATCCCATGTTGAAGGTCAGGAAGGGCGGTGATGTGGCGATATCCCTCATCCAAGGTAAGGAGCAGCAAGTGCACTTCGCTGGAGCAGCCTTGAAGAGATACCCTACGAAACCCAAGTAAGATGGTAGGTGTTGCAAGAGGGCATCAGAGGGCAGACACACTGAAACCATAATCACAGAAAACTAGGCAATCTAATCACACTAGGACCATAGCCTTGTCTAATTCAATGAAACTAAGCCATGCCCACAGGGCAACCCAAGATGGGCGGGTCATGGTGGAGAGGTCTGACAGAATATGTTCCACTGGAGAAGGGAATGGCAAACCACTTCAGTATTCTTGCCTTGAGAACCCCATGAACAGTATGAAAAGGCAAAATGATTGGATACTGATAGAGGAACTCCCCAGGTCAGTAGTTGCCCAAAATGCTACTGGAGATCAGTGGAGAAATAAGTGCAGAAAGAATGAAGGATTGGAGCCAAAGCAAAAACAATACCCAGCTGTGAATGTGACTGGTGATAGAAGCAAGGTCCAATGCTGTAAAGAGCAGTATTGCATAGGAACCTGGAATGTCAGGTCCATGAATCAAGGCAAATTGGAAGTGGTCAAACAAGAGATGGCAAGAGTGAACGTCAATTCTAGGAATCAGCAAACTAAAATGGACTGCAATGGGTGAATTTAACTCAGATGACCATTATATCTACTACTACGGACAGGAATCCCTCAGAAGAAATGGAGTAGCCATCATGGTCAACAAAAGAGTCTGAAATGCAGTACTTGGATACAATCTCAAAAATGACAGAATGATCTCTGTTTATTTCCAAGGAAAACCATTCAATATCACAGTAATCCAAGTTTCTTTTAAATTTTAAAAAAAAATTTTGGGAAATATATATATTCTTTTTTTTAGAAAGGTTTGA
The DNA here is from genome assembly GCA_006408695.1 of Aepyceros melampus. NCBI lineage: Eukaryota > Metazoa > Chordata > Mammalia > Artiodactyla > Bovidae > Aepyceros > Aepyceros melampus. Next base: position 119,735 of record SJXQ01010442.1, read on the forward strand.
ATTATACTCATATGATAACAAATTTATACTCAAAACCCTTCAAGCTATGATTCAGCAGAATGTGAACTGAAAAATTCCAGGTGTACAACTTGGGATTCAAAGAGGCAGAGGAACCAGATATCAAAATGCCAACATCTGTTGGATCATGAAAAAAGCAAAGGAGTTCTAAAAAACATCTACTGCTTCACTGATTATGTTAAGGCCTTTGACTGCATTGATCACAACAAATTGTATAAAAATCTTAAAGAGATGGGAGTACATATCACCTTATCTGCCTCCTGAGAAACCTGTATATGTGTCAAGAAGCAACAGTTAGCACCAGAAATGGAACAATTGACTGATTCAAAACTGGGAAAAGAGTATGACAGGGATGTTTATTGTCACCCTGCTTGTTAAGTTCAAGGCAGAGTGCATCGTTCAAAATCCTGGGCTGAATACATCACAAGTTGGAATCAAATTGCTGGGAGAAATAGCAACAACCTCAGATATGAAGATGATATCACTCTAATGACAGAAAGTGAAGAAAAACTAAAGAGCCTATTGATGAGGGTGAAAGAGGAGAGTGAAAAGCTAGCTTGAAACTCAACAGTAAAAATGAAAAAAAAAAAAATGGGATCATGGCATCCAGTCACATCACTTCACAGCAAATAAACCAGAAAAGCGACATATTTTATTTTCTTGGGCTCCGAAAATCACTATGTACATTGACTGCAGCAGTGAAATTTGGGAAAAACAAAGAAACAAACAAACAAACAAAAAAAAACAACTTGCTCCTTGGAAGGAAAACTATGATACACCTAGACAGCATATGAAATTCATGTTGATGTATGGCAAAGCTAATACAATATTGTAAAGTGAATAACCTCCAATTAAAATAAATAAATTCATATTAAAAAAAGAAAAAGCAGAGACATATCTTTGCAAACAAATGTCCATATAGTCAAAACTATAGTTTTTCCAGTAGTCATGTATGGATGTGAATGTTGTACCAAAATGAAGGCTGAATGATGAAGAAGTGATGCTTTCAAATGTCGTGCTGGAGAAGTCTCTTGAGAGTCCTTTGGACTGCAAAGAGATTGAACCACTGTATCCTGAAGGAAATTGACCCTGAATATTCACTGGAAGGATTGATGATGAAGCTGAAGCTCCAATACTTTGACTACCTAATGTGAAGAACAAACTCCATGGAAAAGACCCTGATGCTGGGAAAAATTGAAGGCAAAAGAAGAAGGGAGCAACACAAGGTGTGATGGCTAGGTAGCATCACTGATTCAATGGGCACAAGTTTGAGCAAACTCCAGGAGATAGTGGAGGAGAGCGGAGACTGTCCTGCTACAGTCTATAGGATCTCAAATAATCAGACATGACCTAGTGGCTGACAACAACAAGAAGAATTCATCTATTTATTGGGAGTCTTTTGATTACTATTCAGCATCACTATTAGTAATTCATCTGTCAGACTTTCTATCTTTCTAAATCAATCTTGCAAGATTATGTAAGACCCAGTTACAACTTTTGTGAGTACTCTGGTGTGCAGGGCTGGCTCCAGTTTGGGAAACTTTTGGGGGGCATACTGGTGCTGGCTGATGATGTCCACCAGTTCTAGTGGGTTTGGGGGCACTGCTGTAGAGGACCTCTGCTGCTGGCTGAGTGTGGCTCCCTGGTGTGGCTGAGGGGGACAGAAATCTGGCTGTTGAAAGTGACCAAAATCCTGTGGAACTCCTGTGCAGAAAAAAATGTTATGTGTCCCCCATTTCTTGATACAGGAAACAGGCTTCATCAGCCTCCATAACCTTTTCAGAGTTCCAATTGACAGGCTGAAACATTTGTCTAGCAGGGATGGCAAAAGATGGGAGACAAGAAAGGATGCTACTGCTGCTAAGTCACGTCAGTCATGTCCGACTCTGTGCAACCCCATAGACGGCAGCCCACAAGGCTCCCTTGTCCCTGGGATTCTCCTGGCAAGAACAGTGGAGTGAATTGCCATTTTCTTCTCCAATGCATGAAAGTGAAAAGTGAAAATGAAGTCACTCAGTCGTGTCCGACTTTTCCGACCCCATGGACTGCAGCCCACCAGGTTCCTCCGTCCATGAGATTTTCCAGGCAAGAGTACTAGAGTGGGGTGCCATTGCCTTCTCCGGACAAGACAGGAGCCATCAATAAATAATAGTGCAGCCTTGGGGCAGGGTCCTAGTTCAACATGAAGAGATTCTATAACAGTATCTTTGATCCTGTTTGCAAACACTGAAACCCTTACCAAGTGTGAGAGGTTAACTGTATGCTGTCCACAGGCATGTAAACCCTAGATCAGTTGTAACGAGGTTGATTATGCTGACTCCCAATTATCTCATTATTAACCTTTCAGAAGAAAGTCCACAGGACCATCACAACCTTTTTGACCAATTACTATAAAACTCCTCACTACCCACTCCAATGGGAACATGAAGTTTTGAGGGCATTAGTCTGGTGGCCCCTTTACCTGTCAAAGCAGTAAAGCTATTATTTTCTACTTTACCCAAAACTCTATCTCTGAGCTTTAATTCACCCTCAGGGTAAAAAAGGTTGGGTTCAGCATCTTTGTGTCAGGTCCACAAGTGAACCCAAAGTAAGGAAAGCAGTGAATAGGTTAGATATGAAGAGTCACAGATGTTGCAAAGAAATTTCTAATAGATCCCTGACCCTTAGGCACACACTATAAAATTAGTCAATGAATCTCCTTCACGTATGACAGAGGGGCTGTTCAAGCCACTGACTATCAGCTGGGATTTGGGTCAAGCAAGTTTCCATTCTACTGTTTAACAGCAGAAGCTTGATTTCCTGTAGTCCTCTGTCTCTCTTGGACATAAGCAACACTGGTTTTCAAAACCAGGTATTCTGGTTGCTCATCTTCCCCATGTGGGATCCCCAGACTGGCAAGTGTGAAGTGAGGTTTAGAGCCCTTTGTCCTCAAGGGCCCCTCCTTATATAGATCAAGTGCAGGGGATGGATGTAAAAGCCAGACGGTGTCTCCTTCTTCCTGCTTATCTCAGTGTGGTTTTTCTTTAGCTGTTAATTTTTTTTTTTCTTTTAGTCCTAAGTCATCATCAGAAATAGTTTTTCTACATGTAGTTGCAATTTGAGTATACCCTCAGAGGAAATGAGCCTTGATCTTTCTACTCTTTCCCCACATATGGATTTTGCTATTTCTAAAATCCTTCCTTGTCTTTCCCTGAAGATGGTGTTTAAGATGAGGGCTTCAGCCATTTGAGGAGTTACTCAGTTTTACTGGGTCCCTCCTATGTAAAATGAGTGAAGTCATTCAGTCGTGTCCCACACTTTACAACCCCATGGACTTTAGTCTACCAGGCTCCTCCATCCACAGGATTTCCCAGGCAAGAGTACTAGAGTAGGTTACCATTTCCTTCTCTAGGGGATCTTCCTGATCCAGTGATCAAACCTGGGTCTCCTGTATTGTAGGCAGATGTTTTACCATCTGAGACACCAAGGAAGTCCTATTTATATATGTTATTAAACTTCTGTTTGATTTTCTCCAATTAATCTGTCTCATGTCGATTAAATTCTTAGACCATTCAGAGCAACATAGAAGGGTATGAAGAACCTAGAACAGGCTTCTGCTTGTTTTAAATGCTGAAATAAATATTTTCAGTACCTTCCATTTTCTATGAAATATTACCCAAATTTGCAGTCTAATGAAATAATTCAGCTCCCTAATGTTGGTTCTGGAGACCAGAGATACAAATTGCCTATAAGGTCATTTTTTGTTACTAGGTTTAGATGCTTTCCAATCTTTGCTAAGAAAGAGGTCTATGGTCTTTGAGTTCCTGTGAAGGAAATGTCTCTGGTAAAATGAAACCTTCTCAGGGTTATGCAGGGACTGCTCAGAAAGCTTTTAGTTCTGAGATAAACTACACCATTTGGTTACTATCTACATCTGAGACAGCTGATGTATTAACTAACACATTAATAATTGTCTCACTGGAAGATCAAGAGTTATTCTAACAGTAGAGGAGTAGATTTAAAACCCCATTTCTATTATAATATGTGACTGAGTATTGCCATTCTACTACATATGGCAATCAAGTTTGTCCAGAGTTGTCAATTTATTGTGGTATCTTTTTTATTTTACATGTATATCAATAAAAATCTTGGAAAGATTGAGGGAATTTCCTAAACTGATTCTCATAGTAACAAAATAACTCACCTTTAAGCCCAAGAATTTTGACCTAAAGATTTATTTTTCTTCATTGTTGCCTTCTCGATAAGAAATGAATTGGCTTATTTCTCTCTTGTGACAACTGAACTGTTTTTCTGGAAGCTGAGTTTTATCTTTGATGATCCTGGGTCATAAACTCTGTTCTGATTAGTTTGGTGCAGGTGGTGGATACTAGCCACTGAAGAACCATGACTCTGTTTATAAACCCCTCAGAGTCTCTATGTTCAAGAAATTATATATAAAAAGTTTCTATTGTGAATCTGTGTTTTATAGCAAGCCATATGTAATTCCCTAAAGACTTAACATTGGCAAATTTCATGAAAAATGAACCTGAAAATATTTGCATCATAATCAACTGGAGGGCATTTTAACTATAGAAATATGAGATCTAAATCTCAGTATCTCTGGAAACGAGGTTTAGAATCTGTTGAATAACAAGAGACCATTTTGATACAAATTAATTAAAGTAACACAGATACAGTGTGCTTTGGGCAATAAAATACTATATTAAGCACCTGAAATAAAGTGTTTAGTTTAGTTAGAATTCATGCACTAATCAACTAAAATTTCCACTCATACTAGAGATTTTTCTAATATGGAACTGGGGAAAGCTCAATGGAAAAAAAAAAAAAAAACCTGCCTGGCAACACAGGAGACATGGCTTCAATCCCTAAGTCAGAAAGATCTCCTGGAGAAGGAAATGGCAACCCACTCCAGTATTCTTGTCCAGGAAATCCCATGGACAGAGGAGACTTGTGGGCTACAGTCTGTGAGGTCACAAAAGAGTCAGACATGTTTTAACAACTAAACAACTCAATAGGAAGTTCATTGTCCAAATATGTATTGTGAGGTACCAACATGCAGGATGTTATAAACAACATGATAATCAGTAGCATATAGATTCATACTAGAAGAAAAATAAAGGTCATCAGAGAAAAAGATATAAAATCAAATAAAAGAAATTAAACAAAAACCAGATTATTCTCCAAACAAATAATAAACAAATGTAAGTTTCAGAAAATGTGCTTTAATAATTATGTGTGAAAAAAGTAACAATTTTAATTAGCAAAATATAAGCCCGGATATACATTGTCAACAAAAGATAAAAAGCTAATGCAACTCAAGTCCTCAAATGTCCCTTCAGACAAGAGTAACTAATATGAGGGCAAAGCGTTTCCATAACTTAAAAAAGGAAATTGATTGAGAGCACAAATACCAATGCACAGTACATCAGGCTCTTCTGTTATATATTCATATAATACTCATATAAATGTATTCATATAAATAAATGTTTTCAGTTAAGTGTATATATATAAATATATTCAAATTTTGACAAAGATGCAAAAGCAATTCAATGGGAAAAGGGTAGAATTTCAAGTGAAGTGAGAGTAACTGTATGAATATAGGCAAAAATACACTGAAGTCTTTGATTGTATGGATCACAACAAACTGTGGAAAATTCTTCAAGAGATAAGATTACCAGACCACCTTACCTGTCTTCTGAGAAACCTATATGTGAGTCAAGAAGCACCAGTTAGAACTGGACATGGAACAACTAACTGGTTCAAATTGGGAAAAGAGCGTGACAAGGCTGTATATGGTCACTCTGCTTATTTAACTTATATGCAAGAGTACATCATGTGAAATGCCAGGCTGAAATCAAGATTACCAGAAGAAATATCAACAACACGGATATGCAGATGATACCACTGTAATGGCAGAAAGTGAAGAGGAACTAAACCCCTTGATAAGAGTGAAAGAGGAGGATGAAAAATCTGGCCTAAAACTCAACACTAAAATAATAATAATAATAATAATAATAATAGAGAAACTAAGATTGTGGCATCTGGTCCCATCATTTCATGACAAATAGAAGGAGAAAAAGTGGAATCAGACAGATCTTCTTGGGCTCCAAAATGACAATGGAGGTGACTGCAGCCATGAAATTAAAAGACACTTGCTCTTTAAAAAGAGTACTATGACAAAACTAGATAGCATACTAAAAAGAGGAGACATCACTTTACCAAGTTCCATATAGTCAGAGTTATGCTTTACCAGTAGTCATGTACAGATATCAGAATTAGACCATAAAGACGGCTGAGTACTGAAGAAATGATGCTTTCAAATTGTGGTGCTGGAGAAGATTCTCAAGAGTCCCTTGAACAGCAAGATCAAACCAGTAAATTCTAAGGGAAATCAACCTTGAATCTCCTTTGGAAGAACTGATGCTGATGTTAAAGCTCCAATACTTTGGTCACCTGATGGGAAGAGCCAACTCATTGGAAGAGACCCTGATGCTGAGAAAGATGGTAAAAAAAGAAGTGGGCAGCAAAAGATAAGATGGCTAGATAGCATTACCGACTTGATGGACATGAATTTGAGCAAACTCTGAGAGATTCTGGAGGACAGAGAAACACAGCATTCTGCAATGCATGGGGTTGCAAAGAACCAGACAAAATTTATTGTTGAACAACAACAATAGCAGCAGACAATAATAACCATGAGAAAAACAAACAAAATCCTTGATTAAAACATGTCATATAAAAATTAACTCAGATTAAATCATGAGCCTAAATGTAAAATAAAAACTGTAAAACTTAAAAAGGAGAAGAAAAAGCTGAAATGTAAGATTAGCCAGAGAAATGTTAGAATTGATAATAAAAGTATCTATTTAAAGGAAAATTAATAAATCAGACCTCCTAATTATTAAAGAGTTTTGTTCTGTGAATCATCATATTAAGAGAATGAGAATAATCTATAGACTGATAAAATATTTTTTAACCACATTATAACAAAGGAGTAAGATATATAACTAATACATACACATTATAATATACAATATATACTAATATTATGTCTAATAAAATATACCCTAGTATATGTAATATGAACTGGCATTATATACTAGTATTTTCTCTTTATCTATATTTTGTCTCATTCTCTTAGTATATCATCCTAAAATTGTCAAAGATAAAGCTCAGCTTCCAGAATAACTTCTAGATTAATTTATTTTTTTAAAGATTCTTTTGATGTGGATCTTTTTTTTTTCAGTGTTTTATTGAATTTGATACAATAGTTTCTGCTTTACTTATTTATTTTTTTAGCTATGAGGCATGTGATATCTTAACTTTTTGACAAGGGATCAAAACCACAACCCTGCACTGTAAGACAAAATCTTAACAATTGTACCACCAGGCAAGTCCCCCAGATTAATTTCTTAATCTGGAAATTATATTTTCAGATATATAACTAGAAACTCAACACAAAAACAAAAATAAAAACAATCAACTAATACATGGCCTCTGTTCATGTGAACAGAGAATTCATTGAAGAATGTACACAGATATAAATAAACATATGGAAAGTTAAAACCACATTAAGACATTGGAATGACTGAAGTAGTAATACTAATAAAATAGGGACAACACAAAATTCTTATGAGGACACAGAGGAAATGAATAAATTATACATTACTGATCACACTGAAAAACATGTAGACTGCTTCTTTAAGAAAAACCATAGAACAGCCATAAATCTAGTAGTTCATCTGCTGGATATTTATCTCAGAGGATTAAAAAATTATGCTCATTCAAAAACTTGTGTGTTAATGCTCAAAAAAGCTTTATTTGTAATAGCCCAAAAATTGAAAACAATACAGATATAATTCAATGAATGAACGTTTATACTCTGGTAATCCATATCATAGAACACTATTCAACAATAAAGGAGACTGGACTATTGACACATGTAACAACTTGGAATCTCCACACAATCATGTTTAGTGAAAAGGTAAAAGGTTATATACTATATGGTTCCGTTTACATATATATGCTGTTAAAAATCACAAAATTGTATAAATTGAGAACAGGCTAGTGATTAGCATGTTCAAAGCTAGAGAGAGAGAAATGAAGAAGAAGGGGAGATGGGTGTGGCCATAAGAGAGCACATGAGGAATCCCTGTGGTGAGGAAAGAGCTTGGACTGGGACCGTGTCAATTCCAATATCTAGCCTGTGATATAGTACTTGTAGTTTTGAAAGATGCTACCATTAGCATCTTCATGGAACCTCTTTGGATTATTTCTCAAAACTGTACGTAAATTTCAATTATCTCCAAAATTCAATAATTTATACTCACCCTTCAAAATACACACTAATATTATCAAAAATCATATAGACAAATTATTAGATAAAATATAAACATAGTTGTCTCTCGGAATAAGTGGGGAATCAGTTCCAGGATCTGCCCTGGATGCTAAAGTCCATTGTCAGCACTATGAGCTCATGGTTCCATATTGGCAGATTCCACAAACCACAGATAGTGTAGTACTCTTTGTATTTACTGAAAAAAAAAAAAGAAAAAACTATATGTTAGTGGATCCATGCAGTTCAAACATGTGTTGTTCAAGTGTCAACTGCATAAAGTAATATTACAAAGATTTAAATATGTTAAGTGAATTAAATTGAATCTTGGAAAAAAAATCATAACAAAAATAGGCAGATTTGGAAAAAATAGACAACAAAATTTCTAAAAATGGATGTGTGTGTTTATTTGTGTGTGCAATGCATACCTGGAATATGGTTTATATCATACATTTGTGAACTTAGTGTAATCATTGCTAACAGATTAAGGATAGTTTGAGACAATTCGTGAAATAGAAGACAATTTAGTAGAAGTTAGACAGAAAGCTACATAGGAAACCAGGAAGTAAAGAAAAAAAAAAATGAAAGCAACATTAATAGGCATGAAAGTTAGAAATAAAAATTCCAGAATATTGGGAACTGAACTGTCAAAATACTAGATAAATTATGGGAAAGGCAAATATCATAGAACCAGTGGCTGTGAATTCTAGAATTGATTTCAGATATGCATTTAAGATTCAAAAACAAAATGGAATAGAATTATACATTAAAAAGAAGAAGAAGAAGAACAACAACAACTTCATTGGCTGTCCAGCAGTTAAAACTCCACACTTCTGCAAGGGACCCAATCTGGTCCCCAGGTGGAGAACTGAGATATCCACAAGCTGTGGGAGTTGGTCAAAATATAAATAAATAATTTTTAAAAGAAACAACGTGAAGGCACATATCAAAACCTGAATGCCATCCATTCTGCTCCTTCCATAATCTTCCCATGAGATTTATTACAGCTTTATCTTTGTAGGGTTTCCAGTCAGAATTTTTGCATTTTTTTTCTTCTTCTTTTTCATTCAAACCCTACATTGAAGTTAAAGTAACTCAGTCATGTCTGACTCGTTGCGACCCCATGGACTATATAGTCCATGGAATTCTCCAGGCCAGAATACTTAAGTAGGTAGCCTATCCCTTTTCCAGCGGATCTTCCCGACCCAGGAATCAAACCCAGGTCTCCTGCACTGCAGGCAGATTCCTTACCAACTGAGCTATCAGGGAAGTCCCATTATCAAATCTTTTGTTTATGATAACACGTACTCTTTTTTAAGTATCTATACAAATTACCTAATGTGCTGTTTTGCCATACTGAAAACTGTCAAAGAGAGCATGACTCATCTGCTTTGTTCACTAATATATCTCCAGTATCAAGCATATGGTAGACAGTCAATAAATGTTTGGGGAATTAAGCCCCCATGGACTTTAATTGATGGTAAGTAAATTAAAATAGTGTTTACCTATTAGCAATAAGATTATAATGAAGCACAATACACAAAAGCGGAATAACTGTTTATAATAAAGTGAGCTTAAAGAACATTCCCTTTGTAACATAGTGCTTTACTGTGAACATCTCATGTAGCTATTGATTCCTTATAATCTGCACATAGGATAAATAAAGGTAAGTGTGAAAAGTGATAGTCTGATCACAAAGCAAAGGGCTTTGTATATACTTTGTAAATACTATACTAGACTATTAAGGCAGCTTAAGTATAAGAAGTTGCTTTTTTTTTAATATAAATTTTTTTTTATTTGGAGGCTAACTATTTTACAATATTGTATTGATTTTGCCATACATCAACATGAACCCACCACAGGTGTACACATGTTCCTATCCTGAACCCCCCTCCCACCTCAGAAACAGAGTCACAGACTTAGAACAAACTATTGGTTACCAGGGGGAAGGGTGGGAGAAGATTTGAGTTTGACATGTACACACTACTGTATTTAAAATAGATCACCAACTGGGGAAATAACCTGAAAAAGAATAGATATATGTATTATATGTATAATTGAGTCACTTTGCTGTATTCCTGAAAGTAACACAACACTGTTAATCAACTATATTTTAATAAAAAATATTTTTTTTAGAAATAAAAAGATTAGTCTGCATATCCATTCATTCATTCATTCATGAAGTGATTATTTAGAATTTGCCATGAGTAAGACATTAGAAAAATAGGATAAACATATTAATTAATTCCTTTTTGACATGGACTCTACATTCCAATAGAGGTAGATACACATATTGATGAGTGCTGAGAAGTTCACTAGAGAAAAACTATTAAAAATGGCAAAGTGGGGTTAAGATGGAAAGTAAGTTTCCTTGAGAATGACATTTGGAAGTAAAGGAGTGACAGTGCTGTGAGAGGACACCTAGAGAGTTGAATGATGTGTGTCCCAGACTCATGGAAGAGTGAATGGAAGGGCAACCAGGACAGACCTTCCCACATATAATTAAACAATAGCAGATGGGAGCATCCCTGGAGGGAGAGGTGGAGAGAAAGCTGGATCAGAGGCTGATTGCAAAGGGCCATTGGACACTGGTCACAAAACGTAGCCATAGGAAGGATCACTTTTAAGAATGAAAGGAATAATGATTTTGACCAAAAACCAAGCATGAATCTGGTTGCTCCAAGCAAACTGGGATTTACATTCATCCTAGTTGCGCATCAGTCTAGGAGTTCTGAGACTTAAAAATGAGTGAAATGAAAGCCATTGGAGAGGGTTGCCAGATGGTTGTTATGATCTGATGTCCATGATAATGACTCACTGATTGTAGGTCAAGAACAAAATCAAGGGTTGAGGAAGAGAAACAGGGGCAGCAGGTTGAGAAAAGCTGCTATAAGAGGCAGGCAAGGATGGGTTAGACCAGGGTAGGGGAGACGCAATGCAATGGGGAAAGCAATTGGAATATATATCTATACATTTCTAACTCTATCATCTTTCTACCTATTATATGTATCTGGTGGTTCAGCTGGTAAAGAATCTGCCCTAAATGCAGGACATCTGAGTTCAATCCCTGGGTTGGGAAGATCCCCTGGAGGACAGCATGGCAACCCACTTCAGTTTTATTGCCTGGAGGATCCCCATGGACAGAGGAGTCTGGAAGGATATAGTTCATAGGGTTGCAAAGAGTTGGACATGACTGAGCAACTAAGCACAAACACATCCATCTATCATATATCTATCTATTGTCTATCTGTCTCTCTATGTCTATCTATCTATCTCAGTTAGGGATATGTTGTTTGGTCACTCAGTCTTGTCTGACTCTTTGAAACCCCATGGACTGCAGCATGCCACATCTTCCTGTCCTCATCATCTCCTGGAGTTTGCCCAAGGACTGATGCTGAAGCTGAAGCTCCAATATTTTGGATACCTGATGCAAAGAGTTGACTCACTGGAAAAGGCCCTGATGCTGGGAAAGATTGAAGACAGGAGGAAAAGGGGACAATAGAGGATGAGATGATTGGATGGCATCATCAATTCACTGGACATGAGTTTGAGTAAGCTCTGGAAGATGATGAAGGAGAGGGAAGCCTGGCATGCTGCAGTCCATGGGGTCACAGAGTCAGACAGGACTGAGCAAATGAACAACACCAAAAATGTCAATTGCATTTTTTTGCTACATTTACTGTAGGTTGCACAAGAACTTTTAGTCTCTTGTAATTTTGCCTCAGACTTCTTAAAAGTCCATCTTCTAAATTGCCCAGATGATCTTCTAGATTCAACATGTTATTGTTGGTTATAAATTTAGCTAATAGTAGTTTACCAAAATGGAGAAAGCAATGGCACCCCACTCTAGTACTCTTGCCTGGAAAATCCCATGGATGTAGGAGCCTAGAAGGCTGCAGTCCATGGGGTCACTGAGGGTAGACACGACTGAGCGACTTCACTTTCACTTTTCACTTTCATGAATTGGAGAAGGAAATGGCAACCCACTCCAGTGTTCTTGCCTGAAGAATCCCAGGGACAGGGGAGCCTTGTGGGCTGCCGTCTATGGGGTTGCACAGAGTTGGGCACATAACTGAAGCGACTTGCAGCAGGAGCAGCAGCAGTTTATAAACAATGATTGTGATTTTATTTTGTTTAAGCTGTACTCATATATTTCACACATAAATGATGCTGTAGACAAAAGTAAATAAAGCTTGTGACTCAAGCATCAAGTGGTGTTTGCTAGAAATAAATTAGAATTTTTAAGCTCTGAATTAAAAAATAAATGGCATTGGTGATACCATCTAGCCATCTCATCATCTGATTCCCTCTTTACCTCCTGCCCTCAGAGTTTTGCAGCATCAGAAACTTTTCCAATGACAGCTGTTTGCATCAGGCAGCCAAAGTAATAGAGCTTCAGCTTCTGCATCACATTTTCCAATGAGTATTCAGGGCTGACTTTCTGCAATATTGACTGGTTTGATCTCCTAGCTGTCCAAGAGACTCTCAAGAGTGTTCTCTAGAACCACAGTTTGAAGGCATCAATTCTTTGGTGCTCTGCCTTCATTACAGGCCAGCTTTCACAACTATATGTGACCACTGGGAAGACCATAGCCTTGACTATATGGACTTTTGTTGGCAGAGTGATGTCACTGCTTTTCAAAACATTGTCTAAGTTTGTCATAGCTTTCCTGCTAAGAAGCAATCCTCTTCTTGTTTCATGAATGCAGTCACCATCCTCAGTGATTTTAGAGCTCAAGAAGAGGAAATCTGTCATCACAGCTTCCACATTTTACCCTTCTATTTGCCATGAAGTAATGGGGCCAGATGCCATGATCTTAGTTTTTTTTTTTTTTTTTTAATATTTACTTTTATGCCAGCTTTTCTACTCTTCTCCTTCACCTGCATTAAGAAGTTCTTTAGTTCCTCTTCATTAGCTGTCCTTAGAGTGATATCATCTGCTATCTGAGCTTTTGATGTTTCTCCCATCTATCTTGATTCTAGCTTGTAGCTTATTCAGCATGGCATTTCTCATGATGTGCTCATGAAAAAGGAAATGGAGAAGGAAATGGCAACCAACTTTAGTATTCTTGCCTGGAGAATCCCAGGGACAGAGGAACTTGGTGGCCTGTGTCTATGGGGTCACAGAGAGTCAGACATGACTGAAGTGACTTAGCAGCAGCAGCTTATGGTATAAGTTAAATAAACACGATGACAACTGATAGCCCTATCCTACTCCTTTCTCAATGCTGAACCAATCATTTGTTCTGTGCAGAATTCTAACTGCTGCTTCTTGATCTACATACAGATTTATCAGGAGACAGGTAGGATGATCTCATATTCACATCTTTTTAAGAGCTTTCCACAGTTTGCTATGATCCACACAGTCAAAAGCTTTAGCAAATCAATGAAACAGAAGTAGATGTTTCACTGGAATTTCCTTGCTTTCTCTATGATACAGCAAATGTTATCAATTTGATCTCTGGTTCCTCTGCCTTTTCTAAACTCAGGTTGGACATCTGGAAGTTCTTGGTTCATGTAATGCTGAAGCCTAGCATGCAAGATTTTAAGCATGCCCTTACTACCAACTGAGCTTCCCTGATAGCTCAGTTGGTAAATAATCCACCTGCGATGCAGGAGATGATGGCTTATTTCCTGGGTTGGGAAGATTCACTGGAGAAGGGATAGGCTACACACTACAGTATTCTTGGGCTTCTCTGGTGGCTCAGCTGATAAAGAATCTTCCTGCAATGCAGGAGACCTGGGTTCAGTTCCTCAGTTGGGGAGATCCCCTGGAGAAGGGGAAGGCTATCCACTTCGGAATTCTGACCTGAAGAATTCCATGGATCGTATAAGAGTTGGACATAACTGAGTGACTTTCACTTTCACTTTACTACCATGGAAGATGGGATTGATATCTACTCTCTTGTAGCAACACCTCTACTGACCGTGGGGAAGATTTATTTTCCTCTGTATCAACTGCAAGATTTTTTAAAAAGTTATACTATGCTAACAGTATTATATAATATTTTGGTCTGTTTCTTACTTTTCTGAGAAAATAGTCATCAAAGTGAAAGTTTCTACTTAATTGTAGCATTCAATTATTTGCCTATAAATAATTCATCATCTTGAAGTGAGTGCCTGTGTGTCATAAATTTAAAAGCCAAGTATGTTTTCATTTATCAAATAAACATAGGGATATTGTAAATACAAGTCATATAAATAAAATATTTAACCAAGATTGATATTTCCAGAAATTAAATTTTGGATGCAGGGCTAATGGCCAGATGGTGCAATATAATGTACTTTTATAGGCTTCCTTGAATCTGTTCAAAACATTAGACAGTTCAAAATAAAAGCAGTGACAAAGCGGACAAGTGATTTTACATTTACTGTGTAACTTTTCCTCGTGATTGGTGACTCATCTCACTCACAGCTCCAGAGCACAGGTATGGGAGATACAGAAATACAGCCCCACTGCACGAATTCATCCTGCAGGTTCATGGGGTTTGTGGAAGTTTACATGATCGGCTGGAGGTAAGTCTCCACAAGGGAATTGTTTGTAATGCGATGGAGTCCTTGGGGTTGTCCTTCTGTTTAACACAAGTCTCTCAGCATCTTCAATTTATTTTGAATTTTTTTTATTATTTCAAAGTTAATAAAGCTAGTTGCCTATTCACATTATGTTTCTATTAAAAGTGAGTTGAAAGAATTCCCTATGTATAAATATCATAATTATGTCAGAGAAGAGTTCAAGACATGGGTAAATTAGATTGCCACTGTTATAGGGGCATTTTAGGAAGAAATAAATAGTTTTAAATAATTTTAGCCTCAGGGTTTCATATTATTTGCTCTACCCTAATATTTCTGGCTTATTTGAATGAGAAACAAATTGAGAGATTAATGCTGGTAAGTATTTGGTTGCCACTGTTGATCTATTTAATTTAAATGTTAAATTATGTGGCAATTATGTTAAAATACTGTATTGTTTTGGTATGCCACAAGTTTAGACAGTATTTTTGTCTAGTCAAAGGCAGATGTAGGTTTTCAATTGTTTTGGAATCTTGTGAACAGATTATTTACATTTTTGGATTTTCAGGCATCATAATCTCCTTTTTTTTTTTGCTTATAAAATATATTATTGTGTTTTAGTGGTTTTGACAGTGATGATCAAACACATGAGTCTGTGTTCACACAATTACCCTTCAACACAGATATGTTAGGATATTATAGTAGATAGTAGATAGTAGTAGTGTAGATACTTATAGCATAGATACTATACTATAGAAGTGTAGATAAAATGAACCAGTAAATAAAATAAGCTTTAAGTTTTCTGTACAATATGCTTTGAACAGTATATAAGATATTTTAAATAGAAAGCTCTCCACTTAGGTCTCTTCAGCTAGTTGCATTAATTTTTAACTTCACACTAATTCACATGTGTGTATATATATATGTGTGTGTGTGTGGGTGGGCACATATGTAGCAGCTATTGTTGCTCAGTCACTAAGGGGTTCTTCCCCTATTGTTAGAGCAGAGAATAGATGCCAGAGGGCAGCCTGCAAACAGAGATGGGGCCATGTCAAAGCTGGGCACCAGTGAGTATGTGACCAAAGAAGAGGGAGGGAATTCATGCCTGCAAGCACAGGTACAGCTGATTAAATCCCTGCAATTAGCTTGAGAGTGTGGGCTTTGGGGTCAATTGTATATTTAGGAAACACGTATAATCTAGAGTAAGGCAAAACCTGACTCTAAGCTGGCCACTCAGTGCCACAGCAGGTTCAGAGATCTTCTTAGAAATAATGGAGGACTTTCAGAGTAGGCAGATTGGCTGGTGAGGACAACTTGATGTCATAGGAAAATAGTCTTCCTACAGAAACTCTATGTATTTTATTGACTTTTTCTTCCTTGTTTTATTCTGATGTTTCTTTATTATGAAGCCTTACATTTTACTATCTACTTTTTTTCTTAATAATTTAATTTTTTTTTCTATTTCTAAAATTTGTTGTTGTTTAGTAATTAAGTCATTCCAACTCTTTGCAACCCCATGGACTGTAGCCCACCAAGCTTCTCTGTCCATGCGTTTTTCCAGGCAAGATACTGGAGTGGGTTGCCATTTCGCTTTTAGGGAAACTTCATGACCCAGGGATTGAACCCACAATGCCTGAACTAACAGGTGGATTCTTTACCAGTGAGCCACCAGGGAAGCCTATATATATATATATATGTATATATATAGACTTAGCCCATATATATATAAGCCTATATATATTCTGTAATATATATAGCCTATATATATATAAGACTATATATATATTATTTTTACTTTTTTATCTTCTTGTTTTTGAAAACTATCAATGATATCTAAATATTATAAATAGTTTCATAATAATCTATATAATTCAAAAAAGAGTAGAGTGATTGGAAATGTAAGAAGCTATTAATAAACCATACTTTTCTGTTCATTATTAAGTATCTAACATTTATGTCTTAAAATTCATAACTGACTGCTATCATGAATAATTTAGGAAGGGGATTCTCAAGATGATAAAGGAGTAAAATGTGCAGATCATCTTTCTTCTCACAAATAAAGATATATCTGGAACAACTCCTACAGAAAACATACTGAACACTGGCAGAAGACCTCAAATTTCCAAAAAGGCAAGCTAATCTCCACATAAAACAGTAGTAAAAAAAAAAAAAAAAAAAAACAGAGACAAAGGAAACAGGATAGGTCATGTACCTAAGGGAGGGAGCTGTGAAGGAGGGGAAATTTCTGCACATTTGGAATCACCTTCACAGGCAAGGACAGTAGTAAGGAGCTTCAGAATCTCAGAAAAGAGTGCAGAATGTACATACAAGGCAAACTGGAGAGAATTCAGCACAGAGATCAGTGCTAACCACCACTTACCAGCCAGAGAAGTTGTTTGCATACCTGCCGAAGTGAGCAGGAGCTGGGTGCTGAAGGTTCAGGCTTCAGGGATTGGAACCCAGAAAGAGGACTGGGGTTGACTGCTCTGAAGATATTCCAAGGGGGTACATAGAACACACTGAGAAAGTCTAGGGAAAAGCCTTGGCCTGCCAGAGAGACAAGAGACTTTTGTCATGGGGACCCTCTAACTCCATGCACTTGCAGACTGTATGACCATACTTTTGTGAGTGCCATAGGTGGGATAAGCAGTGACTGCAGCAAGTGTCAGAGGCAGGGAGTGAGACAAGGCTGCGGTTTAAAACCCCAGAGGTGGGCATGATGGCCATCATGGAAGCCACCAAGTTATGAGCAGGCACAGATCACTGCCCATAACTTCCTGGAAGCCTATGCAGCTTGGTTCTGCTGAGGTACTCATGATCCTGGAAAAGTTCCCCTGGGATAGTACACAACCTGCTTCAGACTGTAGCAACTTCCTGTAGGTGTCTACCACCACAGGCACTCCTGCATATCCCAACTGTGGCTGTCATAGCCCTCTTGCTCCTCAGCCCAACCAAGCAAGTGAGCCCTAATAATCTGTGCACTTCTTCCCCTCTTGTTAGGGTGGGGAACAGATGCTGGAGGGCAGCCTACAAACAGAGATTTGGCCCAATGAAAGAGGAAGGGAATGCACTTCTGCAAGTGCAAGTGAAACAGATTAAATTCCCACAATTAGCTTGGGACTGTGGACTTTGAGGGCAAATGGCAACCCACTTCAATACCCTTGCCTGGAAAATCCCATGGATGGAGAAGCTTGGTAGGCTACAGTTCATGGGTTTGCAAAGAGTCAGACACAACTGAGCAATTTCACTAGGTGGGTTTAGGAAAAAGGTACAAGCTGGAGTAAGGCCGGATCTGAGTCTGAGCTGACTCCGCAAAGCCAACAGCAGGTCTAGAAACCTTCCTAGCAAAATGGGAGGGCTTCAAGATTAGACAGACTGGCAGTGGAGGACAGCTGATATCATAGAAAAACATTCTTACAGCAATTCTACTTTCTTTCTTTTATTTATTTTTTTGCCTTTTTTCTTTTCTTCTATTGTTTTCCTTTATTATTGATCTTTTAATTTTTACTTACTTTGTCCTTTTTTAATCCATTAAAATATTTTTTTTCTATTTCTAAACTTTGCTTTTCTTTAGTTGCTAAGTCATGTCTAATTCTTTGTGACCTCATTGACTATAGCCTACCAGGATCATATGTCCATGACATTACCCAGGCAAGAATGGGTAAGTTGGAGTGAGTCAGAATTTCTTTTTCCAGGATATCTTCCCAACCCAGGGATCAAACCCATGCCTCCTACATTGGCAGCAGATTTTTTACCACTGAGCCACCATGGAAGCCCTATTTCTATAATACTTTTTCATTGTTTTGCAGTTTTCTTGTGTTTTTAGTTCTATATTTTTACTATTCTAGTTCTTAGTGTTTGTTTTCATTTATGTACTTGTTTCTTTGATTATTATTTTTTGTTCCTCTTTTTTTTCTTCTTCTTTTTTTTTTAAATTTTCCTTTATGTGTGAGTGTGTAAGTTTTTTTGTGTGTGTTTGTGTTTCCCATTAATGTTGCTTTTACCATTTTTATTAGGATTTTGTCTGTCCATTCTTTTTTTGTTTGTGTGTTTGCTTAATTTTTTTCAATTTCTTTCTTTTTCTCTTCTGTATTGTGTGGCTTTTAGAGACTTGGTGCTCAA
Source organism: Aepyceros melampus (assembly GCA_006408695.1). NCBI lineage: Eukaryota > Metazoa > Chordata > Mammalia > Artiodactyla > Bovidae > Aepyceros > Aepyceros melampus. The sequence goes on from SJXQ01010442.1 coordinate 138,720, forward strand.
GTAAGGGGTTAAGGCCTGAACTCCTAAGGACTTGGGAGACCCATGTCCTTGACATTTGACCACCAGAAAAATCCAGACCCCATGGAATATTAATTAGTGAGGGTTCCCCCAGAGGACTTTATCTCAACACCAAGACTTGGACTCACACAAAGGCCAACAAGATCTGGTGCAGGATGCCTCATGCCAAATAACTTTTAAAACTGAAACACAATCCTGCCATTAGCAGACAGGCTGTTCAGTCATAACAAGCTTATAGACTGTCCAGCCCCCACCCCATAACACACCACTGGATGCAACACTTCCTTTTAGAGAGATCCAGCTCCACTGACCAGAACACAGATACAAGGCTCCCCCCCATGAAAAATCTTCACCCGGCACTGTGCAATCCTCCCCCGCCCCCCCCAATGGGGACAGACTCCACAAGTAAGAACTGTGACCTTGAGCCTGCAAAAAGGAGATCCCAGACACGGTAAACTAAACAAAATGGAAAGACAGACAAACATGCAACAGAGAAAAAGCATGGTAAAAACTCACAAGACCAAACAAATGAAGAGAAAATAGGCAGTTTGCCTGAAAAATATTTGAGAATAATGATTGTAAAGATGATTCAAAACTTTGAAAGAAACTGGAGGCACAGATAAGTAGAATGGAGGCACAGATAAAGTAGGATAGAGGCACAGATTTGAAAATATAAAAGAATATTTTAGCATGAACTTAGAAGAAATAAAGAACAGATAATGAACAATACAGAAACTGAAATTAAAAAAAAATATGCTAGAGGGAATCAATAGCAAAATAACTGAGGCAAAAGAACAAAAAATGGATAAACGAGCTGGAAGATAGAATGGGGGAAATAACGGAAGTAAAGTAGAATATCTCAAAAACAAAATCTCAAAAATAGCAGAATGGTCTCTGTTTGTTTCCAAGGCAAACCATTAAATATCACAGTAATCCACATATACGCCCAGATTAGTAATACTGAGGAAGCTAAAGTTGATCAGTTCTATGAGGACATACAAGAACTTTTAGAACTAACACCCCAAAATGATGTGCTTTTTGTTATAGGGGACTGGAATACAAAAGTAAGTAGTTACAACACACCTGGAATAACATAGAAATTTGTCCTTAGAGTACAGAATGAAACAGGGAAAAGGCTAATAGAGTTTTGCCAAGAGAACACACTGGTCATCACAAACAGCCTCTTCTGAAAACACAAAAGAAGACTACACGTGGACATATCTGTATGCCCAATACAGAAATCCAATTCATGATATTCTTTACAGCCAAACATGGAGAAGCTCTATACAGTTAGCAAAAACAACAAGGACCTGACTGTGGCTCAGATCATGAACTCCTTATTGCCAAATTCAGACTTAAACTGAATAAAATATGGAAAACATTAGACCTTTCAGGTATAATCTAAATCAAATCTCTTATGATTATACAGTGGAAGTGAGAAATAGTTTAAGGGACTAGGTAAGATAGACAGAATGCCTGGTGAACTATGGACTAAAGTTCATGACACTGTGCAGGAGACAAGGATCAAGACCATCACCAAGAAAAATAAATGAAAAAAAAAAAAAAAAAGCAAAATGGCTATGTGAGGAGACCTTACTAACAGCTGTGAAAAGAAGAGAAGGATAAGCAAAGGAGAAAAGGAAAGATATACCAATTGAATGCAGAGTTCTAAAGAATAACAAGGAGAGATAAGAAAGTCTTCCTCAGAGATCAGTGCAAAGAAACAGAGGGAAACAATAGAATGGAAAAGATTAGAGATCTTTTCCAGAAAATTAGAGATATCAAGGGAACATTTCATGCAAAGATAGACTCAGTGAAGGGCAGAAATGGTACAGATCTAACAGAAGTGGAAGATATTAAAATGTAGTGGCAAGAATACTCAGAAGAACTATATAAATAATATCTTCATGATCCAGATGACCAATATGGTGTGATCACTCTCTTAAATCCAGAAATCCTGGAAGGTGAAGTCAAGTGGGCCTTAGGAAGTATCACTATGAACAAAGCCAGTGGAGGTGATGGAATTCCAGTTGAGCTGTTTCAAATCCTAAAAGATGATGGTGTGAAAGTGCTGCACTCAATATGTAGGCAAATTTGGAAAACTCAGCAGTGGCCCCAGGACTGGAAAAGGTCAGTTTTCATCCCAATCCCAAAGAAAGGCAATGCCAAAGAATGCTCCAACTACCGAACAATTGCACTCATCTCACATGCTTGTAAAGTAATGCTCAAAATTCTCCAAGCCAGGCTTCAGCAATACGTGAACCGTGAACTTCCTGATGTTCAAGCTGGTTTTAGAAAAGGCAGAGGAACCAGAGATCAAATTGCCAACATCTGCTGGATCATGGAAAAAGCAAAATAGTTCCAGAAAAACATCTATTTCTGCTTTATTGACTATGCCAAAGCCTTTGACTGTGTGGATCACAATAAACTGTGGAAAATTCTGAAAGAGATGGGAATACCAGACCACTAAGTGGAAGATATTAAAATGTAGGGCAAGAATACTCAGAAGAACTATATAAATAATATCTTCATGATCCAGATGACCAATATGGTGTGATCACTCTCTTAAATCCAGAAATCCTGGAAGGTGAAGTCAAGTGGGCCTTAGGAAGTATCACTATGAACAAAGCCAGTGGAGGTGATGGAATTCCAGTTGAGCTGTTTCAAATCCTAAAAGATGATGGTGTGAAAGTGCTGCACTCAATATGTAGGCAAATTTGGAAAACTCAGCAGTGGCCCCAGGACTGGAAAAGGTCAGTTTTCATCCCAATCCCAAAGAAAGGCAATGCCAAAGAATGCTCCAACTACCGAACAATTGCACTCATCTCACATGCTTGTAAAGTAATGCTCAAAATTCTCCAAGCCAGGCTTCAGCAATACGTGAACCGTGAACTTCCTGATGTTCAAGCTGGTTTTAGAAAAGGCAGAGGAACCAGAGATCAAATTGCTAACATCTGCTGGATCATGGAAAAAGCAAAATAGTTCCAGAAAAACATCTATTTCTGCTTTATTGACTATGCCAAAGCCTTTGACTGTGTGGATCACAATAAACTGTGGAAAATTCTGAAAGAGATGGGAATACCAGACCACCTGACCTGCCTCTTGGGAAATCTGTATGCAGGTCAGGAAGCAACAGTTAGAACTGGACATGGAACAATGGAGTGGTTCCAAATAGGAAAAGGACCACATCAAGGCTGCATATTGTCACCCTGTTTGCTTAATGTCTATGCAGAGTACATTAGGAGAAACGCTAGGCTGGAGGAAGCATAAGCTGGAATCAAGATTGCCAGGAGAAATATGAAAAGACCTCATATATGCAGATGAAAACACCCTTAAGGCATAAAGTGAAGAACTAAAGATACTCCTGATGACAGTGAAAGAAGAGTGAAAAAGTTGTCTTAAAACTCAGCATTCAGAAAACGAAGATCATGGCATCTGGTCCCATCACCTCAAGACAAATAGATGGGGAAACTGGAAAAAATGGCTGACTTTATTTTTTTGGACTCCAAAATCCTGCAGATGTTGACTGCAGCCATGAAATTAAAAGACACTTACTCCTTGGAAGGAAAGTTATGCCCAGCCTAGACAGCATGTTAAAAAGCAGAGATATTACTTTGCCAGTAAAGGTTAGTTTAGTCAAGGCTATTTTTTTTCTTCCCAGCAGCCATGTATTGATGTGAGAGTTGGACTATAAAAAAGCTGAGTTCAGAAGAATTGATGCTTTTGAAACGTGATTTTGGAGAAGACTCGTGAGAGTCCCTTGGACTGCAAAGAGATCCAACCAGTGCATCCTAAAGGGAATCAGTCCTGAATATTTATTGCAAGAACTCATGTTGAACCTGAAACTACAATACTTTTGCCACCTGATGCGAAGAGCTGAATGTTTTAAGAAGTCCCTGATGCTGGGAAGGATTGAGGACAGGAGGAAATAGGAATGATGGAGGATGGGATGGTTGGTTGTCATCACCAGCTCAAGGGACATGAGTTTGAGAAGACGCTGAGAGTTGGTGATGGATAGGTTCGCCTGGCTCACTGCAGTCCATGGCATTGCAAACAGTCAGACACGACTGAGCGACTGAACTGAATTGAGGTAAAAGTAGAAGTAAAAAAAAAAAAAAAACAAAGAAAATAAATTAGGACAGTCTCACAGACCTCTGAGACAACATTAATCACATATACATTCTAATCTTAAGGATCCCAGAAGAACAAAAGAGATAGAAAGGTTACGAGATAATTTTTGAGAGATTATAGTCAAAATGTCTCTAATGCAGGAAAGGAAATAAACACCGAACTCCAGCAAGCCCAGAGAGTTGCATGCAGGATAAATCCAAAGAGAAACATATCAAGACACATTTTAATAAAACAAACAAAAATTAAGCACAAGGAAAAAATGTTAAAAGCAGCAAGGGAAAAGCAACAAATAACTTACAAGGGAATCCTCAAAAGGTTAAGAGCTGATCTCTCAGCAGAAACTTTGCAGACCAGAATGTGTGGAAGGATATACTCAAAGTGATGAAAGAAAGAAAGAAAAAACAACAACAACAACAACAACAAAACCAACTACAATCAAGATTACTTTACACACCAAAGATCTCATTCAGGTTTGACAAAGAAATCTAAAGCTTTAAGATAAGCAAAAGTTAAAATAATTCAGCACCACCTAAGCAACTTTATAACAAATGCTAAAGGAACTTCTCTAGACAAGAAACATAAGAGAAAGAAAAGACCTATAAAAATAAACCCAGGTCAATAAAGCAAATGGTAATGGTAATTATATCATGGTGGTTTAGTTACTAAATTGTGTCTGACTCTTTTTACCCCGTGGACTGTAGCCCGCCATTCTCCTCTGTCCATGGGATTCCCCAGGCAAGAATGCTGGAGTTGTTTGTTATTTTCTTCTCCAGAGGATCTTCCCAACCCAGGAATTGAATCTGGGCAGATTCTTTACTGACTGAGCTATGAGGGAAGCCACAATTGTATCATACATATCAATAATTACCTTAAATGCAAATGGAATAAATGCTCCAACCAAAAGAAACAGACTGGTTGAATGGATGCAAAAACAAGACCTCTATGTATGCTGTCTATAAGAGACCCACTTCAGCCCTAAGGACACATGCAGGCTGAAAGTGAGTAGCTGGAAAAAATAGAGTCCATGTAAATGGAAATCAAGAGAAAGCAATAGTAGCAACACTCATATTACATAAAATAGGCTTTAAAATAAAGACCATTATAAGAGACTAGGAAAGACACTACACAATAATCAAGGGATCAATCCAAGAAGATGTAACAATTATAATATATATGTACCCAATATAGGAGCAGCTGAATGAATACATAAAGCAAATGCTAACTACAAAAGGGGGAAATTGACAGTAACACTATAATAGTGGGGGACTTTAGCAGTACACTCACCTCAGTGAAGAGACGATCAGGACAGAAAATTAAAAAGAAACACAAGACTTAATTGATAACTACAAGATATTCCATCCAAAATCATTAAAATGTTTTTTTTTTTGTTTGTTTGTTTGTTTTTTCAAGTTCACAAGGAATATTTTAAGGATAGATCACATCTTGGTTCACTAATTAAGCATGAGTAAATTTAAAAAAAAATTAAAACATATTAATCATCTTTTCTGACCACAGTGCTATGAGATTAGATATCAATTACAGGAGAAAAATTGGAAAAAAAAAAAGAAAGAAAGAAATGAAAAACACAAACAAACAAACTTCCTGACTTCAGACAATACTACAAAGCTACAGTCACTAAGACAAGACAACATGGTAATTCAAGACAATATGGTACTAGCAAAAAAACCAGAAATATAGAATAATGTAATAAGATAGCTCAAAGGTAAATGCCTACACATATGAATAGCTTGTCTTTGACAAAGGAGGCAAGAATATACAATGAAAAAGGGACAGCTTCTTCAATAAGTGAATAACTAGATTAATGGAAATAAAAACAAACATAAACAAATAGCACCTAATAAAACTTGAAAGCTTCTGCACATCAAAGGAAACTGTAAACAAGATGAAAAGACAATCCTCAGGATGGAAGAAAATAATTGCAAACCAAGCAACTGACAAAGGATTATTCTTCAAAATAAGCAACTTATACAGCTCAATATCAGAAAAAAAATCCAAACAAAAAATGAACAGAAGACCCAGACAAACATTTTTCCAAAAAATACATACAGATGGCTAATAAACGTATGACAAGATGCTCAACATCACTTCATTATTAGGAAAACGCAAATCAAAACTACAATGAAGTATCACCTCACACCAATTCAAATGGTGATCACCAAAGATTTTACAAACAATAAATGCTGGAGATAATGTGGAGGAAAGGGAGCTCTCCACTGCTGTTTGTGGTAATGTAAACTGATACAAACATTATGGAGAACAGTATGAAAATTCCTTACTAAACACTAGGAATAAATTTACCATATGAGTCAACAATCCCACTACTGGGCATATACCCTGAGAAAACTAAAATTCTAAAAAACATACGTATCCCAATGTGCATTGCAGCACTATTTACAGTAGCCAGACATGGAAGCAACCTGAATGTCCTCAACAGATGAATGGAAAAAAAAAACAATATGGTACCTGCATACAATGGAATATTACTCAGCCATAAAAAGGAATGATTTTGAGTCAGTTGTAGTGAGTTAGATAAATAAACAGCCTCAGAAAGAGAAAAACAAATATCATATATTAACACATATATATGGAATATAGAAAAATTACATGGATGAAGCTATTAGCAGGGACAGAATGGACACAAAGTTGTAGAGAATGGACGTGTGGACACAGAAGGGGAAGGAGAGGTTGGGATGGACTGAAAAAGTAGCATTGACATATATATGTTATCAAGTGTATATTAGATAGCTAATGGGAAGTTACTATATAACACAGAGAGCCCAGCATAGCACTTTGTGATGACCTTCAGGGGTAGGGTGTGGGAGGGGAGGTAGGTTCAAGAGGGAGGGGATATATGTATAATTATGACTGATTTGCAATGTTGTATAGCAGAAACCAACACAACATTGCAAAGCAACTTTCCTCAAATTTAAAAAAAAATTAAAAAATATAATTAAGACAAAGACATAATTAATGATTTTTTTTTACTTCATCTTATTATTTTTCAATAGGAAGAAATCCCAAGTTGACTTGATACACAAATTATAAGGAAACTGCAGAATGAAAAGTTGAAATCAAGAAGAACATGGTAAATTATTTCATAAAACAAACACATCTTTAGTTATATTAAAATCTATGATAATATTGTCTTCTTAGTTAAAAAGGGGGCCTAACTGTAGGATGAGCAGTGGGTGAGCTCTCAGGATCGCTATTGAAGGACCAAGAGAAAACATTATCAGTCGAAGTTCTATCTATTCTTTAACTCAAACAGAAGAGCAAGATGTAGCTTTCCTATTTATAGTAGTCCAGATTTTATCACTAACTTTTAAGTAAATATGCTCAAAGCTATTTACTAATAGGAAGGTATGATCAAATGGACAGAATGTGGTCCACTGAAGAAGGGAATGGCAAGCCACTTCAGTATTCTTGCCTTGAGAACCCCATGAACAGTATGAAAAGGCAAAATGATAGGATACCAAAAGAGAAACTCCCCAGGTCAATAGGTGTCCAATATGCTACTGGAGATCAGTGGAGAAATAACTACAGACAGAATGAAGGGATAGAGCCAAAGCAAAAACAATACCCAGTTATGGATGTGACTGGTGATAGAAGCAAGATCCAATGCTGTAAAGAGCAGTATTGCATAGGAACCTGGAATGTCAGGTCCATGAATCAAGGCAAATTGGAAGTGGTCAAANCTGACGTGCTGTGATTCATGGGATCGCAAAGAGTCGGACATGACTGAGCGACTGAACAGAACGGAACTGTAGGATTTCACATAAGTAAGGTAAAGTCATCAGTCGTGTCCGACTCTTTGCGACCCCGTCGACTGTAACCTACTAGGCTTCTCTGTCCACGGAATTCTCCAGGCAAGAATACTGGAGTGGATTGCTATTTCCTTCTCCAGGGAATCTTGCCGACCCAGGGATCGAACCCGGATCTCCCACATTGAAGGCAGACGCTTTAACCTCTGAGCCACCAGGGAAGATTTCACATAGCCAAGTAAATATGGAAAGATCAATGCTTGTACAGTTTTAAAATTCACAAGCAGCATGACTTACGACAAGAGCTTAATTCTCCACTGGAATTATGTCTGAAAATTTATTTGACATACTAATAATTATTTTTAAATTTAAGGGTAATGGAAAGCTTCATATCTATGTCTATTTCTAGGTTTTAAGAGTTGTTCATTTTTCAGCTGTGGTGGGTCTTTGTTGCTATGTGCATGCCTTCTCTAGTTGCATCAGCAGGGGCTACCATTTCTTGCAATGAGTGGGCTTTTCATTACAGTAGTTTCTCTTGTGGCAGAGCTTGAGTTCTGGGTCCACAGACTTCTGTAGCTGAGTACGTGGGCTCAGTAGTTGTGGTTCAGAGGCTCTAGAGCATGGGATCAGTAGCTGTAGTGCACAAGCTTAGTTGCTCCACAACATGTGGAATCGTCCTGGACTAGAAATGGAACTCATGTCCCTTAGTTGGCACAGAGTTGCCATCCACTGTACCACAAGGGAAGTCCTATATCTAGTTGTATAGCTTTGATAAAATAACTATTGCATTTATCTTCAATTATATTAGTCCAGACTATAATAGTATAAAATGTGTAATAATCTGTTAATAGTATATACACATTAGTTAATAGTATGTTAAAATTTAGAATTTAATTGTAGAAAATATATCCATTATATTTATACATGCATATAATTTTTTTTTCTGGGAGAAGGCAATGGCAACCCACTCGAGTACTCTTGCCAGGAAAATCCAATGGACGGAGGAGCCTGGTAGGCTACAGTCCATGGGGTCGCTCAGAATCGGACAACACTGAGTGACTTCACTTTCACTTTTTGCTTTCCTGCATTGGAGAAGGAAATGGCAACCCACTCCAGTGTTCTTGCCTGGAGAATCCTAGGGTCGAGGGAGCCTGGTGAGCTGCTGTCTATGGGGTTGCACAGAGTTGGACACAAATAAAGCGACTTAGCAGCAACATGCATTTTTTTCTAGGGAATCTTAAAAAAATTAATTCATGGAGGAAAATATATATGCCAGATTAAATATTTAATAAGATTTCTTACTATTATTTATTTTTACCTAATCCAATGGACGGAGGAGCCTGGTAGGCTACAGTCCATGGGGTCGCTCAGAATCGGACAACACTGAGTGACTTCACTTTCACTTTTTGCTTTCCTGCATTGGAGAAGGAAATGGCAACCCACTCCAGTGTTCTTGCCTGGAGAATCCTAGGGTCGAGGGAGCCTGGTGAGCTGCTGTCTATGGGGTTGCACAGATTGGACACAAATAAAGCGACTTAGCAGCAACATGCATTTTTTTCTAGGGAATCTTAAAAAAATTAATTCATGGAGGAAAATATATATGCCAGATTAAATATTTAATAAGATTTCTTACTATTATTTATTTTTACCTTCAATATTTATCATCATGAACTGTATTTATAAATTGTGTAGACTGTCTTGGAAATAGACATGGTATAGCTGTGCCACCAAGACTTATCAGACTTCATCTTCAATGTGATATCCTGTTTCGTGATCCACATAAGAAAACGTAATTTTGTAAAATATCACAACATCTTTAGATAAGGCTGTATGAAGAGTGAACAACACCGAGACAGTGCAGATGAAGAAACCATGGATTTTTTTGCGTAGAATGCAACATGAAATTCACTGAGTTAAAATGAGTGATTTTAGGCATTTGACTTTTTCACTTTTTGTTATTGCAATAGAAATAATTAGGGCTGACAGAATGAAACTATGAAGAGCTAAATTTTATTTTATAAGGAGTATACTTTTAAGTAAATATATCTCAACCAAAATTGAATAAAATACCTCAAAATCCTCTTTTCTGGACAGATTCTGCTTTTAAACTTGTGATTATGAATTTGTGATTATAATTATATTTTTCATGTATAAACAAAATAAATGCATTTTATTATTTAGTTATGTTTCATCTTTAATAATTAGCTACAGCTATTGAAAAGTTTAAGGAAAAATCAATAAAGAAAAATAGTAGAGTTTATATTATATGATGTGAAACTAATAGAAAATTTGTGATTTTATTTACTATGAATTTTCTTCACTATGAATTTTCTTCATTGAGAGAAAGTTAAAAGAACCTATAGGGATAAAATTGGGAATAAAAATTTAATAAACTTTGAGTCAAATAAGCCAGTGAATAGAGGCAATTATTCAGGCTATTTTAAGGAAAATGCCTATATTATTTCAATAGGTTGTTTTTCTTTTTTTTATTTCCCATCTAGAAAATTGCAGCAGTTTAACATGATACTTAGCTTGAGAAGATGTGGTAGAGCACAGCAATTCTAGCACATGTGAAACTGCAGCAGTGTTTCTAATGGTCTGATTCTGAGATGTTTCCAAATGATACAGCAACGTGAGTGCAAGCATACCTAGTGTGGCGGGAAGCCCTCTGCCAAGGCAATGAAACAGTGATGACCCAGGTTTACATTCTCACCAAGATGTGGGATGTGGTTGGATGTCTAATATTAAGCACTGTGATATTTACAAAATGAAAACAGGCAGAGTTAGAAGAGAAAAAGATAAAAAGAAAGAAATATTGCCAACATGAAAGACAATCATTTACCCCTTTGTTTAAAATATTGGAAAATATTATTCATATGTAAGCAAATGAAAGTTTATAAGAGCAAAATACTAAATATCAGTGCAGTGTATGATATCCCATTGTATGTTAGATAATTTATCTCTAATGATACTTCTCAGAAAAAATGTCTTGTGATCTTCAAAAAAATTAAAAACTCTGACTGGAATATCAAAGTAGAGGAGTATTTCATATTAGGAAAAGCAGAACTTATCATTTCATATGGCATTTGTTAACAATATTTTTTTCATTCTGTTTTCCCACATATTTTGTTGGAATATATATGATAGAAATATACATATTCACATTTTAGCTAAGAATGACATATGATTTATATGCTTAATTAAAAGTATATTTTGTTGGTAATCAACTAAGAAAAATAAGATGTCTAGCTATCAGCAGAGTATTTCCACCAACTGGAAGAAATATAAAGATTCTTAATCCCACAATGACATTCTTTAAGAACCAAAAAATTGTCCAACTAAATCAATTAAGCAACAGTTACATTTTCAATAATTGTGTAATAAATGTAACACTCTGGTATCAGTGGTTAGCAGAGTCCTCTGACAATGCATTTCTTAGAATAGCTGTGCATATTCAAATGGTTTAACTCAGTGTTTAACGTTAGCAATAGGTTAAAAATTTATGTTCACTCCCAAAATCTGAGTGTTGGAACCTATGGCCTACTTTGAATGGCGTTAAAGATAGAGCCTTTGGGAGATGCTAGGTCAATGAGGGTGGAACTTTCACCAATAGGATTATAGAAGAGACCCCACAGAGTTCCCTTGCCTCTTCCACCATGTTAGTTTACAGAAAAAAAGATTTATAGAAAAAGACTCTATAAACCAGAAAGCTCTTGGCAGATACTGACTCTGCTGGCACCTTGGTCTTGGACCTCCCAGCCTCCAGAACTATGAGAAATAAATTTCAGTTGTTCATGAACCGTTTAGTCTACAGTATTGTCTTATACCAGACTGACACAGAAATCAGTATTTCTGACTTAAAAACAAGTGTGTGATGAATCAAGTTTTACTTTTTATATTGTTTACATCATTGCTTACTCCAATTCTTTGTTTCAGTTTTTCTTTAGAATCAAGTATTTATAAGTTTTACTTGAACCTATGCAGTGAGTTTTGAGTGTATATAAAATGAGTCTTTATTTTTATTAATATAAATTTATTTATTTTCATTGGAGGCTAATTACTTTACATTATTGTATTGCTTTTGCCAAACATCAACATGAATCGACCACAGGAGTACACATGTCCCCCATCCTGAACCCCCCTCCCTCCTCCCTCCCCGTACCATCCCTCTGGGTCATCCCAGTGCACCAGCCCCAAGCATCCTGTATCACGCATCGAACCTGGACTGGCGATTCATTTTTTATATGATATTACACATGTTTCAAAGCCTTTCTCCCAAATCATCCAACCCTCTCCCTCTCCCACAGAGTCCAAAAGACTGTTCTATACATCTGTGTCTCTTTTGCTGTCTCGCATTCAGGGTTATTATTACCATCTTTCTAAATTCCATATATATGCGTTAGTATACTGTATTGGTGTTTTTCTTTCTGGCTTACTTCACTCTGTATAATAGGCTCCAGTTTAAAGGTGAATTAATAATATATTTTGGGTCCCTTAGTATTGGAAAAATATAGTTTACCATATTTATACACAAATAGCTTTTGACTAATTACAGATTTTTCCAGAATGTCTTCTTTCTTGAAAAATTTTTAAATATTGCTCCACAAATTCCAGGCAAGCAGCATCAAAAAGGAAACAGTCTGCATTTTTAAAATGAATTCTTTAGCCTAGGGAAAAACAAAACAAAAACTTAGAATTTGTTCCTGCCCATCACAACCACCATTATTTTATTTTATTTTTCTGTTTTAGTAAGCTCCATACTTTGCTTTGTTTTCCAGTCAAAACTTAGTTTCCTTTCTAACACATTCTTATATGTGCTTCCTTGGTGGCTCAGTGGTAAAAAATCTGGCTGCCAAGCAGGAAATGTGGGTTCAATCCTGGTTTGGGAAGATCTACTAGAGGATGATATGGCAACCCACTCCAGTATTCTTGCCTGTGAAGTCCCAGGGACAGAGGAGTCTGGTGGGCTACAATTCAGAAGGTTGCAAGGAGTCTGACATGACTTAGTGACTTAACAACAACAACAATATCTTTATTACATTTGATTCTTACTTTTAGTATTTATAGAATATGTAATACAGACATTTTTGAAAAGATATTGTCTATAGAAAAGATTTCCTATAGACATTTGTGTCAAAGAAAAATTAAAATGCTTTTGACACAAGATATTTTAAGCTTATAAGCAAAGTATAAGGAAGCACCTATATGTGCAGTCTACACAAATGAGGAGACAACAGAGCTATAGGATCACAAACTGCCCTTCTTGTTTTCCTAAACTCTTCATAGAATGGACAACAGCTCATGGCCAGAAGCAAGCACAGGATGGCTCTGTCCTTTTTTTTTAAATATTTTATCTTCCTTCTTCCACTTTTCTGTTTTTTTTTTTTTTCTTCTAATGTGCAGGATAAGTCAACTGATTTTATTTAATTTTCAATTCATTTTGTATTGAAGAATATTCTATTTGCAATATTAATTAGTTTTAGTGTACAACAGTGACTCGGTATTTTTATAATTATACTCCATTTAAATGAAAACATACAATATTTGTCTTTGTCTGACTTATTTCAATAAATATAATTCACCTTAGTCCATTCACATTATTAAAATGGCAAAATTTCATTTAATTTAGTTCCGTTCTGTTCCATTCCGTTCAGTCGCTCAGTTATGTCCGACTCTGCGACCCCATGAATCGCAGCACGCCAGGCCTCCCTGTCCATCACCAACTCCCGGAGTTCACTCAGACTCACGTCCATTGAGTCCGTGATGCCATCCAGCCATTTCATTCTTGGTCGTCCCCTTTTCCTCCTGCCCCCAATCCCTCCCAGCATCAGGGTCTTTTCCAATGAGTCAACTGTTCACATGAGGTGGCCAAAGTACTGGAGCTTCAGTTTTAGCATCATTCCTTCCAAAGAAATCCCAGGTTGATCTCCTTCAGAATGGACTGGTTGGATCTCCTTGCAGGCCAAGGGACTCTCAAGAGTCTTCTCCAACACCACAGTTCAAAAGTATCAATTCTTTGGCACTCAGCCTTCTTCACAGTCCAATTGTCACATCCATACATAACCACAGGAAAAACCATAGCCTTGACTAGACGGACCTTAGTCGGCAAAGTAATGTCTCTGCTTATGAATATACTATCTAGGTTGGTCATAACTTTTCTTCCAAGGAGTAAGCATCTTTTAATTTCATGGCTGCAGTAGCTGTGTCATATTCCATTGTATATAACCAAAACCTCTTTATCCATTCATCTGTAGATGGGCATGTATGTTGTTTTGAAATACTGGCTACTGTAAACAGTGATACATAACATGAACACTGGGGTGAATGTATCTTTTCAAATTAGTGTTTTCATTTTTGAGGGGTATATATCCAGTAGTAGAATTTCTGGATCATATGGATGTTCTATTTTTTTAAAAAAATTTTGAGGAAACTGCACACTATTTTCTGTAGTGCCTTCATCGATTTGCATTCCCATCAACAGTGCACAGATGTTGCCTTTTCTTCACATTTTACCTGATATAGGTTGTCAACATTTGATGATAATCATCCTGACAGGTGTTAGATGATGACACATTGTGATTCTGATTTGCATTCCCCTGGTGATTAGACATGTTGAGTACTTTTTATGTGTTTGCTTGGGATTTGTTTTACTTACGTAAAATAATAAAATTCTATTTCTTCTGCTCATTTTTAATACGGTTTTTAAGTTTAATTAGGTCTCGCTTGTTTATTTTTGTTTTTAGTTCTTTTGCCTTGGGAGACAGATCCTCTGCTGTGATTTGTGTCAATGAGTGTTTTACCTATGTTCGTTTCTAGGAGCTTTATGGTTTCAGGCCTTCCATTTAGATATTTTATCCATTTTGGATATGGTATGAGAAAATGTAGCTCTCCGATTTTCCTTGTACCACTTATTGAAAAGAATGCCTGTTCTCATTGCATAGTCCTGCTTCCTTTGTCAACTATTGATTGTGTGAGTTCATTTTTGGGACCTCTATTCTGTTCCACGGATTTTTATGTCTGTTTTTATATGAGTACCATGCTGTTTTGATTATTGTTGCTTTGTGGCATAGTCTGAAGACAGAGAGTGTGGATACTTACAGTTTTGTTCTTTCTTCTCAAGATTTCTTTGGCTTTTCAGGGATTTGGGGGATTTAATATAAACTTTAATATTATTTTTTATAGTTCTTTGAAAAATGGATACTTTGATAGGGATTGCATTGTTTGTAAATTGATATGGGAGAATATGATCATTTTAACAGTATTAACACTTCCAGCTGAAGAACACAGGACATTTTTTCATTTCTTTGTTTCATTTTCAAACTCCTTCATGAATGTATTATAGCTTTTAGACTTTCACTTCCCTGGTTAAGTTTATTTTTTGGTATATTATTCTTTTCAGTGTAATAGCAAATGAGATTATTTACTTTCTCTTTCTGATAGTTTATTAGTATTATATTTCTACATATAATTCCTGGATCCTGCAACTTTATTTAATTCATTTATTACTTATAGTAGTGTTTTGTTTGTTTGATTTCTTAGTTTCACCAGCCTCCAAACCAGCTAAGGGAATTTGTTTTCCCTATGTAGGATCTAAGATTAGAGTGCTCAATGTACTCCTCTAAACATTCACATCTCAGGGAAGATTTCGCTCTTGTAATCTTCTTTTCCCTATGAATTCCCTCCTAGGGTCACAGATTCTTACCTGATCAACACTCTCCCCTTCCTACTCAACTCCCCATATAGCTTTCTTACAGTCTTGGTTGTACAAGGGCTTTCTGCTACACTCTCATTAGTTTTCAGTGAGACTTGTTCCATATATACATGAATTTTGATATATTTATGAGGTAGATGAGTTCTGCATCCTCCAATTCAAATTTCTTTACTTGAGTCGGCTGACTCCACTTTTGTACCACAGTTCTTTGATCTGAAAGTTTTTGTTACATGTCTGTGCACAAATCAGCATCATTTAAATTGTACCAAACATCATTTCCAGAACATTTATTTCATGACTGGGTTAACCAAATCCCTTTGCTTAATGTGGTTCATTCCATCAATGTTATACAGTCATCTGAGAACAAAACATACACATCAATGCTGTGTTCACTAGTTCTAGGATTTTAGTTCAGTTTTGTTCAGTTGCTAAGTCGTGTCTGAATCTTTGCTACCCCATGAATTGCAGCACACCAGGCCTTCCTGTCCATCACCAGCTCAGTTCACTCAAACTAATGTCCATCGAGTTGGTGATGACATTCAGCCATCTCATCCTCTGTCATCCCTTTCTCCTCCTGCCCCCAATCCCTCCCAGCATCAGAGCCTTTTCCAATGAGTGAAAACTTCCCATGAGGTGGCCAAAGTACTGGAGTTTCAGCTTTAGCATCACTCCTTCCAAAGAACACCCAGAACTGATCTCCTTCAAAATGGACTGGTTGGATTTCTTTGCAGTCCAAGGAACTCTCAAGAGTCTTCTCTAAAACCACAGTTCAAAAGCATCAATTCTTCTGTGCTTAGCTTTCTTCACAGTCCAACTCTCATATCCATGCGTGACTACTGGAAAAACCATAGCCTTGAATAGACGGAACTTTGTTGGCAAAGTAAGGTCTCTGCTTTTGAATATGCTAGGTTGGTCATAACGTTCCTTCCAAGGAGTAAGCGTCTATTAATTTCATGGCGCAGTCATCATCAACAGTGACTTTGGAGCCCAAAACAATAAAGTCTGACACTGTTTCCACTGTTTCCCCATCTATTTCCCATGAAGTGATGGGACCAGATGCCATGATCTTCATTTTCTGAATGTTAAGCTTTAGGCCAACATTTTCACTCTCCTCTTTCACTTTCATCAAGAGACTTTTGAGTTCCTCTTCACTTTCTGCCATAAGAGTGGTGTCATCTGCATATCTGAGGTTATTGATATTTCTCCCGCCAATCTTGATTCCAGCTTGTGCTTCTTCCAGCTTGGCATTTCTCATGATGTACTCTGAATAGAATTTAAATAAGCAGGATGATAATATATAGCTCTGATGTACTCCTTTTCCTATTTGGAACCAGTCTGTTTTTCCATGTCCAGTTCTAACTGTTGCTTCCTGATTTGTGTATAGGTTTCTCAAGAGGCAGGTCAGGTGATCTGGTATTCCCATCTCTTTCAGAATATTCCATAGTTTATTGTGATCCACACAGTCAAAGGCTTTGGCATAGTCAATAAAGCAGAAATAGTTGTTTTTCTGAAACTCTCTGGTTTTATCAATGATCCAGCAGATATTGGCAGTTTGATCTCTGGTTCCTCTGCTTTTTCTAAAACCAGCTTGAACATCTGGAAGTTCACGGTTCACATATTATTGAAGAATGACTTGGAGAATTTTGAGCATTACTTTACTAGCATGTGAGATGAGTGCAATTGTGCGGTAGTTTGAGCATTCTTTGGCATTGCCTTTCTTTGGGATTGGAATGAAAACTGATCTTATCCAGTCCTGTGGCCATTGCTGAGTTTTCCAAATTTGCTGGCACATTGAGTGTAGTACTTTCACAGCATCATCTTTCAGGATTTAAGTAGCTCTACTGGAATTCCATCACCTCCACTAGCTTTGTTTGTAGTGATGTTTTCTAAGGCCCACTTGACTTCACATTCTAGGATTTCTGGATTTAGGTGAGTGATCACACCATCATGATTATCTGGCTTGTGAAGATCTTTTTTGTAAGTTCTCCTGTGTATTCTTGCCACCTCTTAATATCTTCTACTTCTGTTAGATCCATATCATTTCTGTCCTTTATCGAGCCCATCTTTGCATGAAATGGTCCCTTGGTATCTCTAATTTTCTTGAAGTGATCTCTAGTCTTTCCCATTGTGTTGTTTTCCTCTATTTCTTTGCATTGATCATTGAAGAAGGCTTTCTTATCTCTTCTTGCTATTCTTTGGAACTCTGCATTCACATGCTTATCTTTCCTTTTCTCCTTTGCTTTTCACTTCTTTTCTTTCCACAGCTATTTGTAAGGCCTCCCCAGATAGCCATTTTGCTTTTTTACATTTCTTTTCCATGGGGATGGTCTTGATCCCTGTCTGCTGTACAATGTCAGAAACCTCATTCCATAGTTCATCAGACACTTTATCTATCAGATCTAATCCCTTAAATATATTTCTCACTTCCACTGTCTAATCATAAGGGATTTGATTTAGGTGTATCTGAATGGTTTAGTGGTTTTCCCTACTTTCTTCAACTTAAGTGTGAATTTGGCAATAAGGAGTTCCTGACTGAGCCACAGTCAGCTCCTGGTCTTGTTTTTGATGACTGTTAGATCCCTCTTCATAGGCCTTCCTTATTTGCTTTGTTTATTCCTTTTTAATGAGGAAAATAAATCAAAAGAGACAATATTTGCCAAAAAGAAAATTGCAAATCTTCTTCTTTTGGTCATGCTCTTTACACACTTGGTACTAAAACCTCCTGCTCTTATTTAAGGGTGGTGGGCAGGGTGAATGTGTATATCTCCTAATCTGGTTAGCTGTCTCTAGAAGTCATTCAACTTAGTCACACCTAGGAATCCCAGCTGACTCCAGAGAGCCATTCAACACTCTAAATGTAGGAGAAAATAAGTAGATCTAGGGGATACTTCTGTATTCTCTTCCACTTTACTTAAATTTATATACTTTAGGCTATACTTGGAAAAAAAAACTTCTCCATCAACACTAGAAATTATAAAAAATCATGCCGAATCTCTTAGTAAACTTTGATGAAAGCAATGCAAATAGTGCTAGCTGTGAAAATGGCATACAGGAAGCATAGAAACTCACCTGTCGAAAAACAAACAAAAAAACAAATAGCCAGAATATACACATACATCTTATAAGTCATAGAAATACAGATGAAGATCAAAATTATATATGCAGTTCTACAATGATAATGTTGTCAACATAAAAGGGGTTTTACAATATAAGTGTTGACATATACATGATATTTATAAGTATGTTTTTAAATGCTTCTGATACACATAAAAATTCATAAATATTTCAGAAATATTTTGATGTGATTGTGTAAAGCCTACCTTTTGAAAATCCAAAATCTTACACTTTATTCTTAAAGTTAAAAAATTTGTACACATATGATTATCATTTTTTATGAGCAAAATCTGGAAAGAATTTTTTTTTTCTATTAACACCCCATAATAGCATACTAATAGCAGCATATTGAAAGAGCAATGCAATTGATAAATCTTTTATAGACTAATTAAAAAATGAGAAAGCACTAATTGAAAATAACAATAGAGGAAAAAAATGTGATCCCTACTAATCCTTAAGTCATTAAAAAGTCGTGCATAGTGGGGAGTTCCAGTTTTACATTCAACATTTAAACAGCTTAGAAGTCATCCCTCTTATCCTTACAACAAGAGAAGATAAAACTGATCCAACTGAAAAGTTAATGTATTCTCTTAGGTGCATCTGAGAATTGAGGTCAGAGGGCAAAACATCACTCTGAAATGTGAAGAGACAGGTGACAGAATCTGCTGCAATCATCTTGCCTCAGTGAGAAGCTGCTAGTGCAGTAAACAGGTTAGTTCAGTTCAGTTCAGTCGCGCAGTGGTGTCCGACTCTTTGCGACCCCATGAATCGCAGCACGCCAGGCCTCCCTGTCCATCACCAACTCCCGGAGTTCACTCAGACTCACGTCCATTGAGTCTGTGATGCCATCCAGCCATCTCATCCTCGGTCGTCCCTTTCTCCTCCTGCCCCCAATCCCTCCCAGCATCAGGGTCTTTTCCAATGAGTCAACTCTTCGCATAAGGTGGCCAAAGTACTGGAAGCCTCAGTGAGAAGCTGCTAGTGCAGTAAACAGGTTAGTTCAGTTCAGTTCAGTCGCGCAGTGGTGTCCGACTCTTTGCGACCCCATGAATCGCAGCACGCCAGGCCTCCCTGTCCATCACCAACTCCCGGAGTTCACTCAGACTCACGTCCATTGAGTCTGTGATGCCATCCAGCCATCTCATCCTCGGTCGTCCCTTTCTCCTCCTGCCCCCAATCCCTCCCAGCATCAGGGTCTTTTCCAATGAGTCAACTCTTCGCATAAGGTGGCCAAAGTACTGGAACTTCAGTTTTAGTATCATTCCTTCCAAAGAAATCCCAGGGTTGATCTCCCTCAGAATGGACTCTTTGGATCTCATTGCAGTCCAACGGGCTCTCAAGAGTCTTCTCCAACACCACAGTTCAAAAGCATCAATTCTTCTGCGTAAACAGGTAAGAACACTAAAACTGTAATCTTTAGGGATTTCTGGAGGACAATGCAGGCTAGGTTGGGAATGAGAAGCCCCTGGGTATGTAGACCTTGTGGGAAGTTCCTACACTTTCACAGGTTTACTTCTAAGAACCATATCAATTTATTATTGATGAAAAAAATAGTGTCATGTTTTACATAAGGGAAGGAAAAGTAACTATTTTGAAATGTTGGTAGAAAACTGGCACATTAAAGTCGAGAAAACTCACAATCAGAAGAGACAAATCAGGCATAAAGACCAGACTCAGGACACAGATTTTGGTATTATTCAATAGAGACTTTGATATTACTATGATTAATATGTTAAAGACTCTACTGGGAAAAGTAGACAATGTGGATAAACAGATGGATAATGTAAGCAGAAATGGAAATAAAGAACATTGTAAAAGGAAAGAAGAATGCCTTTACTGTTCTCACCACTGCACTGAACATGGTATTCTCTCACCACTGCTGTTTCTCATCATCCCAGAAGTCAGTCACTGAGTAAGACAATTAAACACATTTTTAAAAAAAAAAAAAAAAAGGTACTATAAAGAGATCAGACCAGTCAATCCCAAAGGAAGTCAACCTGAATACTGATTGGAACAACTGATGCTTAAGATGAATCTCGAATACTTTGGCCATCTGATGCAAAGAGCTGATTCATTGAAAAAGACCCTGATCCCTAACAAGACTGAAGGCAAATGGAGAAGGAGGCAGCAGAGGATGAGATGGTTAGATAACATCACAAACTAAGTGAACATGAATTTGAACAAGCTCTGGGAGATAGTGAAGGACAAGGGAGCCTGGAGTGCTGCAGTCCATGGGTTGCAAAGTCAGACATGACTTAGCAGCTGAACAACAACAATCTTTGTTTACATGACTATAATCAAATTACATGACTATAATCCAAAATAATCTAAAATCATCATCAGTAACAACAGCATTCACTTCAGTTCAGTCACTCAGTCATGTCTGACTCTTTGTGACCTCATGAATCGCAGCACACCAGGCCTCCCTGTCCATCACCAACTCCCAGAGTTCACTCAGACTCACATTCATCGAGTCAGTGATGCCATCCAGCCATCTCAATCTCTGTCGTCCCCTTCTCCTCCTTCCCCCAATCCCTCCCAGCATCAGGGTCTTTTCCAATGAGTCAGCTCTTCGCATGAGGTGGCCAAAGTACTGGAGTTTCAGCTTTAGCATCATTCCTTCCAAAGAAATCCCAGGGCTGATCTCCTTCAGAATGGACTGGTTGGATGTTCTTGCAGTCCAAGGGACTCTCAGGAGTCTTCTCCAACACCACAGTTCAAAAGCATCAATTTTTCAGTGCTCAGCCTTCTTCACAGTCCAATTCTCACATCCATACATGACCACAGGAAAAACCATAGCCTTGACTAGACGGACCTTAGTCGGCAAAGTAATGTCTCTGTTTTTGAATATACTATCTAGGTTGGTCATAACTTTTCTTCCAAGGAGTAAACATCTTTTAATTTCATGACTGCAGTAACCAACTGCAGTGATTTTGGAGCCAAAAAAAATAAAGTCTGACACTGTTTCCACTGTTTCCCTATCTATTTCCCATGAAGTGATGGGACCAGATGCCATGATCTTCATTTTCTGAATGTTGAGCTTTAAGCCAGTTTTTTCACTCTCCTCTTTCACTTTCATCAAGAGGCCTTTTAATTCCTTTTCACTTTCTGCCATAAGGATGGTGTCATCTGCATATCTGAGATTATTGATATTTCTCTCGCCAATCTTGATTCCAGCTTGTGCTTCTTCCAGCCCAGAGTTTCTCATGATGTACTCTGCATATAAGTTAAATAAGCAGGGTGACAATATACAGCCTTGACGGACTCCTTTTCCTGTTTGGAACCAGTCTGTTGTTCCATGACCAGTTCTAACTGTTGCTTCCTGACCTGCATACAGATTTCTTGAGAGGCAGGTCAGGTGGTCTGGTATTCCCATCTCTTTCAGAATTTTCCTCAATTGATTGAGATCCACACAGTCAAAGACTTTGGAACAGTCAATAAAGCAGAAGTAGATTTTTTTTTCTGGAACTCTCTTGCTTTTTCCATAATCCAGCATTGTCTTGGAGCAAATAAGTGAGGATAGAAAGGTTGCAAGTTACAAAGTTCCTATGCAAAGGACATTTTCTAATCTTGTAGCAAGGAACAAACAATTGAAAAATGTTCAGTAGCACAAATTATAGAAAACGAGTTACCAAGCTATGAAAAGACATGAAGGGGAAAAAAATGTACTTCTGAGTGAAGGATGACAATCTGAAAAGGACACAGGCTGAATGCTTCAAATTATATGATATTCTGGAAAAGGTAGAATTAAAGCAACAGTAAAAATCCTTTATCATGAGGTTTTAGGGAGGAAATTTGAAAGTGAGACGTACAGGCTCTTTTATAAGGTAGTGAAAGTATTCTGTGTTACATGGTAATCATGATACATGACATCATTCATTTTTCAAGAAACCCACTGAATTTCACATCACAAAGAGAAACTTGATGTAATTAAAAAAAAAAAAAACTTGTTAAGAGGTTTGGGACATCCCAGGAAAAAAGGCAGATTGACAACAGAATTTCTCAGCTTTACAAATGTATGAAACAACCTCAGGAAAGCCTGTAGAAGGAAAACAACGACCATAAGTAACTTTAGAAATGAGTAAAGCACAAGACTAAAGCTAAAATAGAACCAGGTATAAGCACTGCATTCTAGTTGGTGAAGGTTTTCCTGCAGAGGTGCAGGTTCATCCCACTATCTATGTTCACTGGAATTGAATCTTTACATAGATGATTAGGGGGGTGGTGGGAGTCAGGTTTCTCAGTATTGGAATGGGAGTTTACAGAAATGCAAAGGGAGAAGTTAGAATCAACCATATGGCAAGACAGCAGAGTTGGAGGCTTCAGCATAAAACTGTGTTTAGTATAAAATGGATACATATGGTAACATATGGAATTTTTTCATAGAAATGTGTATATGTGTGGGTTTGTATATGACCATATATTTCTTTGCTTACCATGCAGAAAGAACCTAAAAGAAATGACACCTCAGTAGCAATGAGCATAGTTACTGCCCAGTTCTTGGTTTTTAATACCATTTTTCAATAAGAGAAACCAAGATTCCCTGAAGAAATGGCTGCTTTTATGACTGTGGTAGTGCTCAATCAGATAAACCTACATTGATGTGAATGTATGCAAAGGACACAAAAGGAAACTGAAGGTCCAAACAAGTTGAGTGACACAGTAAATGAGGTATTATTGGATTTAAATCTAAAATTTATAATAAATATCCATGTGTTCATTAGATTATGATTAATAATATATAAATTAATAAATAGGAGAGAAGATGAATCTCTCCTGCAGACAAGCTCTAAATGAATTATGTAGATAATCCAGTCAAGGCACAGTGCACAATTTTTTTATTCCTTAAGTGGCAGTTTTGAATAGGGCATCCTTCCAAAGAGTATAGAATGGATAAAGGTGAAAAAAGAATAACTGTACAGAGAAGACACCCGACAAACACTCCCTCAGCCAGGTGACTCAAGTTAACATCAAGTGCCACAAATAATGTTGATTGTATGTTTCTTTGATATGGTACAATGCAAAAGACACTTTAACTCTGTGATCTTTCACACAAAAACATTTAACCTCAGTGTAATCAAAAAGAAAAACATAAAAATTACAATGGAGAGGGTTCCTAAAATACACTTGAGTGGTACTCCTCAAAATTATCAAGGTCTTCAAACAAGTGGAAAGTTCAAGCAAGTGTCACATCTAAGAGAAGCATAAATAGGGATGACAACTAAATGTCATTGTGGCATCCTGGATTAGTTCCTAAGACAGGAAAAGGATATTAAGTACAAACGAAGGTAAGCTAAATAAACTGTGAACTTAGGGTATCAATATTGATTCATTAATCTTAATAAAATAACCAGATTTATGTAACTTGTTAATAATAGTGAAAATTTTGTGCAGCAGCTATAGGGGCACTTTGAATTATGTGCTCATTTTTAAGTTTTTATTTTATATTGGAGTATAGATGATTATATATTCTTTTGTTATGCAAATCTAAATGTGTTCTACAAAATAAAGTCAATTAGCAAATCAACCAATCAACCAATCAAATACTTTATTGACTTAGAAAAAAAGTTATGTGAAGTTAAAAGACTATGTATGGTACCTGAATTAGGAGGACAGTTTTGGGGTAAAGTCGAAGGGAAACTCTCACAAAGGAGAAATGCCATGTTCTGGGATGCATGTGATTCCCTATGACATACCACCAGGTGAGGGTCTTTCCCTTCACAGAGGAAAGAATTCACAAGGAGTGGTGATAAAGAAAAAGCAAGTTTATTTAGAAACATACACACTTCATGGGAAGAATGAGAACCATCTCAGAAAGTGAGCGCTGCCCAAGGGGTTACGGGACTGAGTTTTTATCAAGCTGGGTAATTTCATAAACTAAAGTGTGGGAGGAATAGTCTTGCTATTTCCTGGAAAGGATGGGAATTTCCAGGAACTGGGCCATTGCCCATGTTTGGCCCTTCATGGTCAGTCCCAGAACTGCCATGGCACCTGT